>JAUJYZ010000213.1:0-133180 GCA_033675265.1 Actinostola sp. cb2023 | reverse complement strand
GATTGGTAATTGGGTTATTATTACTCTGTGCATGCATAGAACCTACCTAGTGATTGGCAATTGGGTTATTATTACTCAGTGCATAGAACCTACCTAGTGATTGGCAATTGTTTTATTATTACTCAGTGCATAGAACCTACCTAGTGATTGGCAATTGGGTTATTATTACTCAGTGCATAGAACCTACCTAGTGATTGGCAATTGGGTTATTATTACTCAGTGCATAGAACCTACCTAGTGATTGGCAATTGGGTATTATTACTCAGTGCATAGAACCTACCTAGTGATTGGCAATTGGGTTTATTATTACTCAGTGCATAGAACCTACCTAGTGATTGGCAATTGGGTATATTATTACTCAGTGCATAGAACCTACCTAGTGACTTGGCAATTGGGTTATTTTACTCAGTGCATAGAACCTACCTAGTGATTGGTAATTGGGTTATTATTATCAGTGCATAGAACCTACCTAGCGTGATTGGCAATTGTGTTATGACTTACTCAGTGCATCGGAACCTAACCTAGTGGATTGGGCAATTGGGTTATTTATTAATCATTGCATAGAACCTACTTAGTGAGTTGTCAATTGTGTTATTATTACTCAGTGCATAGAACCTACCTAGTGATTGGCAATTGGGTTTATTATTACTTAGTTGCATAGAAACCTGCCTCATGATTGGCAAATTGGGGTTATTATTACTCAGTGCATAAACCCTACCTATATGATTGCAGTGTGTTGTGTTATGCATTACTCACAGTGCCTAGAACCTACCTTAGTTGCTGGGCAATTGGGTTATTATTACTCATGCATAGAACCTGACCTAGTGAGTTGGCATTGGGTTATTAGTAACTCAGTGCTAGAACCTACTTAGAGATTGGCAATGGTGTTATTATTACTCAGTGCATAAGAACCTACATAGTGATTGGTAATTGGGTTATTATTTTACCTCAGTGCATAGACCTACTTACGTGATTGGTATTGTGTGTTCTTATTACTCAGTGCATAGAACCTACCTAGTGATTGGCAATTGGGTATTATTATTCAGTGCAGAGAATCGACCTAGTTGATTGGCAATTGGGGTTTTATTATTACTACTTGTATGCATAAGTACCTAGCGATTGGCATTGGGGTTTATTATTACCGTAGTGCATGTTAGAACCTACATAGTCATTGGCATTGGGTTTTATAATTAATTAGTGGCTAGAACCTACCTCGTTGTGTGCCAATTGCTCGTTAATTATTAATCGGTGCATAGAACATACTTAGTGAGTGGCATTTGGTTATTATTACGTGCATTTGCATAGAACCTACCTAGAGATTGGCAATTGGGTTGATTAATTAGTGTCATAGAACCTACCTAGTGATTGGTAATTGGGGTCTTATTACTTAGTGCATAGAACCCTACCTAGTGATTGGTAATTGTGTTATTATTACTCAGTGGATATCACCTACCTAGGTGATTTGTTAATTGTGTTATTATTACTTAGTGCATAGAATCTACCTTAGTTGATTGGCAATGTGGTTTATTATTACTCAGTGCATAGAACTATCTAGTTGATTGGCAATTGGGGTTTATAAATTACTCCAATGCATAGAACCTATCACTAGTGATTTGTCAATTGGTTTATTATTACTCAGTGCATAGAACCTACCTTAGTGCTTGGCCAATTTTGTGTTATTATTAACTCATTGCATAGAACCTACCTCGTGGATTGGTAATTGGGTTATTATTACTCAGTGCATAGAACCTACATAAGAGATTGGTAAGTTATAGATTATTATACACTTACTTATTGCCATTAGAACCATCACGTAATGATTGGCAATTGTGTATAGTTTAACAACATACACAAGGGCATAGAACCTACGCTAGTGATTGGGCACATTGTTTATTATTACTTATTGCATAGACCCTACCTAGTGATTGGCATTGTGTTATATTACCCAGTGGCATAGAACCTACCTAGTGATTGTCAAGTTGGTGTTATATATTATTCAAGTGCATGAACCTACCTAGTGATTGTCAATTGTGTTATTATTACTCATTGCATAGAACCTACCTAGTGATTGGCAGTTGGGTTATTATTACATCATTGCATAGAAACCTACTTAGTGATTGGCAATTGGGTTATTATTACTCAGTGCATAGAACCTACCTAGTGATTGGCAATTGGGGTTATTATTACTTAGTGCATAGAACCTACCTAGTGATTGGCATTGGTATTATTATTACTCAGTGACATATTAACCTACCTAGTGATTGGTAATTGGTTATTATTACTCAGTGCAGAGAACCTACTGTAGTGATTGGGCAATTGGGGTTATTATTACTCAGTGCATAGAACCTACCTACGTGATTGGCAATTGTGTTATTAGTACTTAGTGCATAGAACCTACCTAGTTGATTGGCAATTGGGTTTTATTACTGAGTGCATAGAACCTACCTAGTGATTGGCAAATTGTGTTATTATTACTCAGTGCATAGAACCTACCTAGTGATTGGCAATTGGGTATGTATTATTACTCAGTGCATAGAACCTACCTAGTGATTGGCAATTGGGTTATTATTACCTCAGTGCATAGAACCTACCTAGTGATTGGCAATTGTGTTATGATTACTCAGTGCATAGAACCTACCTAGTGATTGGCAATTGGGTTATTATTACTGAGTGCATAGAACCTACCTAGTGATTGGCAATTGGGGTTATTATTACTCAGTGCATAGAACCTACCTAGTGATTGGCAATTGGGTTATTATTACTCAGTGCATAGAACCTACCTAGTGATTGGTAATTGGTTATTATTACTCAGTGCATAGCGAACCTACCTAGTGATTGGCAATTGGGTTATTATTACTCAGTGCATCATAGAACCTACCTAGTGATTGGCAATTGGGTTATTATTACTGAGTGCATAGAACCTACCTAGAGATTGGCAATTGGGTTATTATTACTGAGTGCATAGAACCTACCTAGTGATTGGCAATTGGGTTATTATTACTCAGTGCATAGAACCTACCTAGTGATTGGTAATTGGGTTATTATTACTCAGTGCATAGAACCGACCTAGTGATTGGCAAATTGGGTTATTATTACTCAGTGCATAGAACCTACCTAGTGATTGGCAATTGGGTTATTATTACTTAGTGCATAGAACCTACCTAGAGATTGGCAATTGGTTATTATTACTTAGTGCATAGAACCTACCTAGTGATTGGTAATTGGGTTATTATTACTCAGTGCATAGAACCTACCTAGTGATTGGCAATTGGGTTATTATTACTCAGTGCATAGAACCTACCTAGTGATTGGCAATTGTGTTATTATTACTCAGTGCATAGAACCTACCTAGTGATTGGCAATTGGGTTATTATTACTCAGTGCATAGAACCTACCTAGTGATTGGCAATTGGGTTATTATTACTGAGTGCATAGAACCTACCTAGTGATTGGTAATTGGGTTATTATTACTCAGTGCATAGAACCTACCTAGTGATTGGCAATTGGGTTATGATTACTCAGTGCATAGAACCTACCTAGTGATTTGGTAATTGGGTTATTATTACTCAGTGCATAGAACCTACCTAGTGATTGGCAATTGGGTTATTATTACTCAGTGCATAGAAACCTACCTAGTGATTGGCAATTGGGTTATTATTACTCAGTGCATAGAACCTACCTAGTGATTGGTAATTGTGTTATTATTACTCAGTGCATAGAACCTACCTAGTGATTGGCAATTGGTTGTTATTATTACTCGTGCATAGAACCTACCTAGTGATTGGGTAATTGGGTTATTATTACTCAGTGCATAGAACCTACCTAGTGATTGGCAATTGGTGTTATTATTACTCAGTGGCATAGAACCTACCTAGTGATTGGCAATTGGGTTATTATTACTCAGTGCATAGAACCTACCTAGTGATTGGCAATTGGGTTATTATTACTCAGTGCATAGAACCTACCTAGTGATTGGTAATTGGGTTATTATTACTCAGTGCATAGAACCTACCTAGTGATTGGCAATTGGGTTATTATTACTCAGTGCATAGAACCTACCTAGTGATTGGCAATTGGGTTATTATTACTCAGTGCATAGAACCTACCTAGTGATTGGCAATTGGGTTATTATTACTTCAGTGCATAGAACCTACCTAGTGATTGGTAATTGGGTTATTATTACTCAGTGCATAGAACCTACCTAGTGATTGGCAATTGGGTTTTATTATTACTCAGTGCATAGAACCTACCTAGTGATTGGCAATTGGGTTATTATTACTCAGTGCATAGAACCTACCTAGTGATTGGTAATTGGGTTATTATTACTCAGTGCATAGAACCTACCTAGTGATTGGCAATTGGGTTATTATTACTCAGTGCATAGAACCTACCTAGTGATTGGCAATTGGGTTATTATTACTCAGTGCATAGAACCTACCTAGTGATTGGCAATTGGGTTATTATTACTCAGTGCATAGAACCTACCTAGTGATTGGTAATTGGGTTATTATTACTCAGTGCATAGAACCTACCTAGTGATTGGCAATTGGGTTATTATTACTCAGTGCATAGAACCTACCTAGTGATTGGCAATTGGGTTATATTATTACTCAGTGCATAGAACCTACCTAGTGATTGGCAATTGGGTTATTATTACTCAGTGCATAGAACCTACCTAGTGATTGGCAATTGTGTTATTATTACTCAGTGCATAGAACCTACCTAGTGATTGGCAATTGGGTTATTATTACTCAGTGCATAGAACCTACCTAGTGATTGGCAATTGGGTTATTATTACTCAGTGCATAGAACCTACCTAGTGATTGGCAATTGGGTTATTATTACTCAGTGCATAGAACCTACCTAGTGATTGGCAATTGGGTTTTATTATTACTCAGTGCATAGAACCTACCTAGTGATTGGCAATTGGGTTATTATTACTCAGTGCATAGAACCTACCTAGTGATTGGCAATTGGGTTATTATTACTCAGTGCATAGAACCTACCTAGTGATTGGCAATTGGGTTATTATTACTCAATGCATAGAACCTACCTAGTGATTGGCATTGTGTTATTATTACTCAGTGCATAGAAAAACCTACCTAGTGATTGGCAATTGGGTTATTATTACTCAGTGCATAGAACCTACCTAGTGATTGGCAATTGGGTTATTATTACTCAGTGCATAGAACCTACCTAGTGATTGGCAATTGTGTTATTATTACTCAGTGCATAGAACCTACCTAGTGATTGGCAATTGGGTTATTATTACTCAGTGCATAGAACCTACCTAGTGATTGGCAAATTGGGTTATTATTACTCAGTGCATAGAACCTACCTAGTGATTGGCAATTGTGTTTATGATTACTCAGTGCATAGAACCTACCTAGTGATTGGCAATTGGGTTATTATTACTCAGTGCATAGAACCTACCTAGTGATTGGCAATTGGGTTATTATTACTCAGTGCATAGAACCTACCTAGTGATTGGCAATTGGGTTATTATTACTCAGTGCATAGAACCTACCTAGTGATTGGTAATTGGGTTATTATTACTCAGTGCATAGAACCTACCTAGTGATTGGCAATTGGGTTATTATTACTCAGTGCATAGAACCTACCTAGTGATTGGCAATTGGGTTATTATTACTCAGTGCATAGAACCTACCTAGTGATTGGCAATTGGGTTATTATTACTCAGTGCATAGAACCTACCTAGTGATTGGCAATTGGGTTATTATTACTCAGTGCATAGAACCTACCTAGTGATTGGTAATTGGGTTATTATTACTCAGTGCATAGAACCCTACCTAGTGATTGGCAATTGGGTTATTATTACTCAGTGCATAGAACCTACCTAGTGATTGGCAATTGGGTTATTATTACTCAGTGCATAGAACCTACCTAGTGATTGGCAATTGGGTTATTATTACTCAGTGCATAGAACCTACCTAGTGATTGGTAATTGGGTTATTATTACTCAGTGCATAGAACCTACCTAGTGATTGGGCAATTGGGTTATTATTACTCAGTGCATAGAACCTACCTAGTGATTGGCAATTGGGTTATTATTACTCAGTGCATAGAACCTACCTAGTGATTGGCAATTGGGTTATTATTACTCAGTGCATAGAACCTACCTAGTGATTGGCAATTGGGTTATTATTACTCAGTGCATAGAACCTACCTAGTGATTGGCAATTGGGTTATTATTACTCAGTGCATAGAACCTACCTAGTGATTGGCAATTGGGTTATTATTACTCAATGCATAGAACCTACCTAGTGATTGGCAATTGGGTTATTATTACTCAGTGCATAGAACCTACCTAGTGATTGGCAATTGTGTTATTATTACTCAGTGCATAGAACCTACCTAGTGATTGGTAATTGGGTTATTATTACTCAGTGCATAGAACCTACCTAGTGATTGGCAATTGGGTTATTATTACTCAGTGCATAGAACCTACCTAGTGATTGGCAATTGTGTTTATTATTACTCAGTGCATAGAACCTACCTAGTGATTGGCAATTGGGTTATTATTACTCAGTGCATAGAACCTACCTAGTGATTGGCAATTGGGTTATTATTACTCAGTGCATAGAACCTACCTAGTGATTGGCAATTGGGTTATTATTACTCAGTGCATAGAACCTACCTAGTGATTGGCAATTGGGTTATTATTACTCAGTGCATAGAACCTACCTAGTGATTGGCAATTGGGTTATTATTACTCAGTGCATAGAACCTACCTAGTGATTGGCAATTGGGTTATTATTACTCAGTGCATAGAACCTACCTAGTGATTGGCAATTGGGTTATTATTACTCAGTGCATAGAACCTACCTAGTGATTGGCAATTGGGTTATTATTACTCAGTGCATAGAACCTACCTAGTGATTGGCAATTGGGTTATTATTACTCAGTGCATAGAACCTACCTAGTGATTGGCAATTGTGTTATTATTACTCAGTGCATAGAACCTACCTAGTGATTGGCAATTGGGGTTATTATTACTTAGTGCATAGAACCTACCTAGTGATTGGCAATTGGGTTATTATTACTTAGTGGCATAGAACCTACCTAGTGATTGGCAATTGGGTTATTATTACTTAGTGCATAGAACCTACCTAGTGATTGGCAATTGGGTATTATTACTTAGTGCATAGAACCTACCTAGTGATTGGCAATTGGGTTATTATTACTCAGTGGCATAGAACCTACCCTAGTGATTGGCAATTGTGTTATTATTACTCAGTGCATAGAACCTACCTAGTGATTGGCAATTGGGTTATTATTACTCAGTGCATAGAACCTACCTAGTGATTGGCAATTGGGTTATTATTACTCAGTGCATAGAACCTACCTAGTGATTGGCAATTGGTTATTATTACTCAGTGCATAGAACCTACCTAGTGATTGGCAATTGTGTTATTATTACTTAGTGCATAGAACCTACCTAGTGATTGGCAATTGGGTTATTATTACTCAGTGCATAGAACCTACCTAGTGATTGGCAATTGGGTTTTATTATTACTCAGTGCATAGAACCTACCTAGTGATTGGCAATTTGGGTTATTATTACTCAGTGCATAGAACCTACCTAGTGATTGGCAATTGGGTTATTATTACTCAGTGCATAGAACCTACCTAGTGATTGGCAATTGTGTTATTATTACTCAGTGCATAGAACCTACCTAGTGATTGGCAATTGGGTTATTATTACTCAGTGCATAGAACCTACCTAGTGATTGGCAATTGGGTTATTATTACTCAGTGCATAGAACCTACCTAGTGATTGGCAATTGGGTTATTATTACTCAGTGCATAGAACCTACCTAGTGATTGGCAATTGGGTTATTATTACTCAGTGCATAGAACCTACCTAGTGATTGGCAATTGGGTTATTATTACTCAGTGCATAGAA
The DNA here is from genome assembly GCA_033675265.1 of Actinostola sp. cb2023. NCBI lineage: Eukaryota > Metazoa > Cnidaria > Anthozoa > Actiniaria > Actinostolidae > Actinostola > Actinostola sp. cb2023. The sequence goes on along the minus strand of JAUJYZ010000213.1, from coordinate 125,253 downwards.
CCTACCTAGTGATTGGCAATTGGGTTATTATTACTCAGTGCATAGAACCTACCTAGTGATTGGCAATTGTGGTTATTATTACTCAGTGCATAGAACCTACCTAGTGATTGGTAATTGGGTTATTATTACTCAGTGCATAGAAGACCTACCTAGTGATTGGTAATTGTGTTATTATTACTCAGTGCATAGAACCTACTTAGTGATTGGCAATTGTGTTATTATTACTCAGTGCATAGAACCTACCTAGTGATTGGCAATTGGGTTATTATTACTTAGTGCATAGAACCTACCTAGTGATTGGCAATTGGGTTATTATTACTTAGTGCATAGAACCTACCTAGTGATTGGCAATTGTGTTATTATTACTCAGTGCATAGAACCTACCTAGTGATTGGTAATTGGGTTATTATTACTCAGTGCATAGAACCTACCTAGTGATTGGCAATTGGGTTATTATTACTTAGTGCATAGAACCTACCTAGTGATTGGCAATTGGGTTTATTATTACTTAGTGCATAGAACCTACCTAGTGATTGGCAATTGGGTTATTATTACTCAGTGCATAGAACCTACCTAGTGATTGGCAATTGGGTTATTATTACTCAGTGCATAGAACCTACCTAGTGATTGGCAATTGGGTTATTATTACTCAGTGCATAGAACCTACCTAGTGATTGGCAATTGTGTTATTATTACTCAGTGCATAGAACCTACCTAGTGATTGGTAATTGGGTTATTATTACTCAGTGCATAGAACCTACCTAGTGATTGGTAATTGGGTTATTATTACTCAGTGCATAGAACCTACCTAGTGATTGGCAATTGTGTTATTATTACTCAGTGCATAGAACCTACCTAGTGATTGGCAATTGGGTTATTATTACTTAGTGCATAGAACCTACCTAGTGATTGGCAATTGGGTTATTATTACTCAGTGCATAGAACCTACCTAGTGATTGGCAATTGTGTTATTATTACTCAGTGCATAGAACCTACCTAGTGATTGGCAATTGGGTTATTATTACTCAGTGCATAGAACCTACCTAGTGATTGGCAATTGTGTTATTATTACTCAGTGCATAGAACCTACCTAGTGATTGGCAATTGGGTTATTATTACTCAGTGCATAGAACCTACCTAGTGATTGGCAATTGGGTTATTATTACTCAGTGCATAGAACCTACCTAGTGATTGGCAATTGGGTTATTATTACTCAGTGCATAGAACCTACCTAGTGATTGGCAATTGGGTTATTATTACTCAGTGCATAGAACCTACCTAGTGATTGGCAATTGGGTTATTATTACTCAGTGCATAGAACCTACCTAGTGATTGGCAATTGGGTTATTATTACTCAGTGCATAGAACCTACCTAGTGATTGGCAATTGGGTTATTATTACTCAGTGCATAGAACCTACCTAGTGATTGGTAATTGGGTTATTATTACTCAGTGCATAGAACCTACCTAGTGATTGGCAATTGTGTTATTATTACTCAGTGCATAGAACCTACCTAGTGATTGGCAATTGTGTTATTATTACTCAGTGCATAGAACCTACCTAGTGATTGGCAATTGGGTTATTATTACTCAGTGCATAGAACCTACCTAGTGATTGGCAATTGGGTTATTATTACTTAGTGCATAGAACCTACCTAGTGATTGGCAATTGTGTTATTATTACTCAGTGCATAGAACCTACCTAGTGATTGGTAATTGGGTTATTATTACTCAGTGCATAGAACCTACCTAGTGATTGGCAATTGGGTTATTATTACTCAGTGCATAGAACCTACCTAGTGATTGGCAATTGGGTTATTATTACTTAGTGCATAGAACCTACCTAGTGATTGGCAATTGGGTTTATTATTACTCAGTGCATAGAACCTACCTAGTGATTGGCAATTGGGTTATTATTACTCAGTGCATAGAACCTACCTAGTGATTGGCAATTGGGTTATTATTACTCAGTGCATAGAACCTACCTAGTGATTGGCAATTGTGTTATTATTACTCAGTGCATAGAACCTACCTAGTGATTGGCAATTGGGTTATTATTACTCAGTGCATAGAACCTACCTAGTGATTGGCAATTGGGTTATTATTACTCAGTGCATAGAACCTACCTAGTGATTGGCAATTGGTGTTATTATTACTCAGTGCATAGAACCTACCTAGTGATTGGCAATTGGGTTATTATTACTTAGTGCATAGAACCTACCTAGTGATTGGCAATTGGGTTATTATTACTCAGTGCATAGAACCTACCTAGTGATTGGCAATTGGGTTATTATTACTCAGTGCATAGAACCTACCTAGTGATTGGCAATTGGGTTATTATTACTCAGTGCATAGAACCTACCTAGTGATTGGCAATTGGGTTATTATTACTCAGTGCATAGAACCTACCTAGTGATTGGCAATTGGGTTATTATTACTCAGTGCATAGAACCTACCTAGTGATTGGCAATTGGGTTATTATTACTCAGTGCATAGAACCTACCTAGTGATTGGCAATTGGGTTATTATTACTCAGTGCATAGAACCTACCTAGTGATTGGCAATTGGGTTATTATTACTCAGTGCATAGAACCTACCTAGTGATTGGCAATTGGTTTATTATTACTCAGTGCATAGAACCTACCTAGTGATTGGCAATTGGGTTATTATTACTCAGTGCATAGAACCTACCTAGTGATTGGCAATTGGGTTATTATTACTCAGTGCATAGAACCTACCTAGTGATTGGCAATTGGGTTATTATTACTCAGTGCATAGAACCTACCTAGTGATTGGCAATTGGGTTATTATTACTCAGTGCATAGAACCTACCTAGTGATTGGCAATTGGGTTTATTATTACTCAGTGCATAGAACCTACCTAGTGATTGGCAATTGGGTTATTATTACTCTCAGTGCATAGAACCTACCTAGTGATTGGCAATTGTGTTATTATTACTCAGTGCATAGAACCTACCTAGTGATTGGCAATTGGGTTATTATTACTCAGTGCATAGAACCTACCTAGTGATTGGCAATTGGGTTATTATTATTACTCAGTGCATAGAACCTACCTAGTGATTGGCAATTGGGTTATTATTACTCAGTGCATAGAACCTACCTAGTGATTGGCAATTGGGTTATTATTACTCAGTGCATAGAACCTACCTAGTGATTGGCAATTGGGTTATTATTACTCAGTGCATAGAACCTACCTAGTGATTGGCAATTGGGTTATTATTACTCAGTGCATAGAACCTACCTAGTGATTGGCAATTGGGTTATTATTACTCAGTGCATAGAACCTACCTAGTGATTGGCAATTGGGTTATTATTACTCAGTGCATAGAACCTACCTAGTGATTGGCAATTGGGTTATTATTACTCAGTGCATAGAACCTACCTAGTGATTGGCAATTGGGTTATTATTACTCAGTGCATAGAACCTACCTAGTGATTGGCAATTGGGTTATTATTACTCAGTGCATAGAACCTACCTAGTGATTGGCAATTGGTGTTATTATTACTCAGTGCATAGAACCTACCTAGTGATTGGCAATTGGGTTATTATTACTCAGTGCATAGAACCTACCTAGTGATTGGCAATTGGGTTATTATTACTCAGTGCATAGAACCTACCTAGTGATTGGCAATTGGGTTATTATTACTCAGTGCATAGAACCTACCTAGTGATTGGCAATTGGGTTATTATTACTCAGTGCATAGAACCTACCTAGTGATTGGCAATTGGGTTATTATTACTCAGTGCATAGAACCTACCTAGTGATTGGCAATTGTGTTATTATTACTCAGTGCATAGAACCTACCTAGTGATTGGCAATTGGGTTATTATTACTCAGTGCATAGAACCTACCTAGTGATTGGCAATTGGGTTATTATTACTCAGTGCATAGAACCTACCTAGTGATTGGCAATTGGGTTATTATTACTCAGTGCATAGAACCTACCTAGTGATTGGCAATTGGGTTATTATTACTCAGTGCATAGAACCTACCTAGTGATTGGCAATTGGGTTATTATTACTCAGTGCATAGAACCTACCTAGTGATTGGCAATTGGGTTATTATTACTCAGTGCATAGAACCTACCTAGTGATTGGCAATTGGGTTATTATTACTCAGTGCATAGAACCTACCTAGTGATTGGCAATTGGGTTATTATTACTCAGTGCATAGAACCTACCTAGTGATTGGCAATTGGGTTATTATTACTCAGTGCATAGAACCTACCTAGTGATTGGCAATTGGGTTATTATTACTCAGTGCATAGAACCTACCTAGTGATTGGCAATTGGGTTATTATTACTCAGTGCATAGAACCTACCTAGTGATTGGCAATTGGGTTATTATTACTCAGTGCATAGAACCTACCTAGTGATTGGCAATTGGGTTATTATTACTCAGTGCATAGAACCTACCTAGTGATTGGCAATTGGGTTATTATTACTCAGTGCATAGAACCTACCTAGTGATTGGCAATTGTGTTATTATTACTCAGTGCATAGAACCTACCTAGTGATTGGCAATTGGGTTATTATTACTCAGTGCATAGAACCTACCTAGTGATTGGCAATTGGGTTATTATTACTCAGTGCATAGAACCTACCTAGTGATTGGCAATTGGGTTATTATTACTCAGTGCATAGAACCTACCTAGTGATTGGCAATTGGGTTATTATTACTCAGTGCATAGAACCTACCTAGTGATTGGCAATTGGGTTATTATTACTCAGTGCATAGAACCTACCTAGTGATTGGCAATTGGGTTTATTATTACTCAGTGCATAGAACCTACCTAGTGATTGGCAATTGGGTTATTATTACTCAGTGCATAGAACCTACCTAGTGATTGGCAATTGGGTTATTATTACTCAGTGCATAGAACCTACCTAGTGATTGGCAATTGGGTTATTATTACTCAGTGCATAGAACCTACCTAGTGATTGGCAATTGTGTTATTATTACTCAGTGCATAGAACCTACCTAGTGATTGGCAATTGGGTTATTATTACTCAGTGCATAGAACCTACCTAGTGATTGGCAATTGGGTTATTATTACTCAGTGCATAGAACCTACCTAGTGATTGGCAATTGGGTTATTATTACTCAGTGCATAGAACCTACCTAGTGATTGGCAATTGGGTTATTATTACTCAGTGCATAGAACCTACCTAGTGATTGGCAATTGGGTTATTATTACTCAGTGCATAGAACCTACCTAGTGATTGGCAATTGGGTTATTATTACTCAGTGCATAGAACCTACCTAGTGATTGGCAATTGGGTTATTATTACTCAGTGCATAGAACCTACCTAGTGATTGGCAATTGGGTTATTATTACTCAGTGCATAGAACCTACCTAGTGATTGGCAATTGGGTTATTATTACTCATGCATAGAACCTACCTAGTGATTGGCAATTGAATTATTACTCAGTGCATAGAACCTACCTAGTGATTGGCAATTGGGTTATTATTACTCAGTGCATAGAACCTACCTAGTGATTGGCAATTGGGTTATTATTACTCAGTGCATAGAACCTACCTAGTGATTGGCAATTGGTTATTATTACTCAGTGCATAGAACCTACCTAGTGATTGGCAGTTATTATTACTAGAAGAACCTACCTAGTGATTGGCAATTGGGTTATTATTACTCAGTGCATAGAACCTACCTAGTGATTGGCAATTGGGTTATTATTACTCAGTGCATAGAACCTACCTAGTGATTGGCAATTGGGTTATTATTACTCAGTGCATAGAACCTACCTAGTGATTGGCAATTGGGTTATTATTACTCAGTGCATAGAACCTACCTAGTGATTGGCAATTGGGTTATTATTACTCAGTGCATAGAACCTACCTAGTGATTGGCAATTGGGTTATTATTACTCAGTGCATAGAACCTACCTAGTGATTGGCAATTGGGTTATTATTACTCAGTGCATAGAACCTACCTAGTGATTGGCAATTGGGTTATTATTACTCAGTGCATAGAACCTACCTAGTGATTGGCAATTGGGTTATTATTACTCAGTGCATAGAACCTACCTAGTGATTGGCAATTGGGTTATTATTACTCAGTGCATAGAACCTACCTAGTGATTGGCAATTGGGTTATTATTACTCAGTGCATAGAACCTACCTAGTGATTGGCAATTGGGTTATTATTACTCAGTGCATAGAACCTACCTAGTGATTGGCAATTGGGTTATTATTACTCAGTGCATAGAACCTACCTAGTGATTGGCAATTGGGTTATTATTACTCAGTGCATAGAACCTACCTAGTGATTGGCAATTGGGTTATTATTACTCAGTGCATAGAACCTACCTAGTGATTGGCAATTGGGTTATTATTACTCAGTGCATAGAACCTACCTAGTGATTGGCAATTGGGTTATTATTACTCAGTGCATAGAACCTACCTAGTGATTGGCAATTGGGTTATTATTACTCAGTGCATAGAACCTACCTAGTGATTGGCAATTGGGTTATTATTACTCAGTGCATAGAACCTACCTAGTGATTGGCAATTGGGTTATTATTACTCAGTGCATAGAACCTACCTAGTGATTGGCAATTGGGTTATTATTACTCAGTGCATAGAACCTACCTAGTGATTGGCAATTGGGTTATTATTACTCAGTGCATAGAACCTAGAACCTACCTAGTGATTGGCAATTGGGTTATTATTACTCAGTGCATAGAACCTACCTAGTGATTGGCAATTGGGTTATTATTACTCAGTGCATAGAACCTACCTAGTGATTGGCAATTGTGTTATTATTACTCAGTGCATAGAACCTACCTAGTGATTGGCAATTGGGTTATTATTACTCAGTGCATAGAACCTACCTAGTGATTGGCAATTGGGTTATTATTACTCAGTGCATAGAACCTACCTAGTGATTGGCAATTGGGTTTATTATTACTCAGTGCATAGAACCTACCTAGTGATTGGCAATTGGGTTATTATTACTCAGTGCATAGAACCTACCTAGTGATTGGCAATTGGGTTATTATTACTCAGTGCATAGAACCTACCTAGTGATTGGCAATTGGGTTATTATTACTCAGTGCATAGAACCTACCTAGTGATTGGCAATTGGGTTATTATTACTCAGTGCATAGAACCTACCTAGTGATTGGTAATTGTGTTTATTATTACTCAGTGCATAGAACCTACTTAGTGATTGGCAATTGTGTTATTATTACTCAGTGCATAGAACCTACCTAGTGATTGGCAATTGGGTTATTATTACTTAGTGCATAGAACCTACCTAGTGATTGGCAATTGGGTTATTATTACTTAGTGCATAGAACCTACCTAGTGATTGGCAATTGTGTTATTATTACTCAGTGCATAGAACCTACCTAGTGATTGGCAATTGGGTTATTATTACTCAGTGCATAGAACCTACCTAGTGATTGGCAATTGGGTTATTATTACTTAGTGCATAGAACCTACCTAGTGATTGGCAATTGGGTTATTATTACTTAGTGCATAGAACCTACCTAGTGATTGGCAATTGGGTTATTATTACTCAGTGCATAGAACCTACCTAGTGATTGGCAATTGGGTTATTATTACTCAGTGCATAGAACCTACCTAGTGATTGGCAATTGGGTTATTATTACTCAGTGCATAGAACCTACCTAGTGTGATTGGCAATTGTGTTATTATTACTCAGTGCATAGAACCTACCTAGTGATTGGTAATTGGGTTATTATTACTGAGTGCATAGAACCTACCTAGTGATTGGCAATTGGGTTATTATTACTCAGTGCATAGAACCTACCTAGTGATTGGCAATTGTTTTATTATTACTCAGTGCATAGAACCTACCTAGTGATTGGCAATTGGGTTATTATTACTCAGTGCATAGAACCTACCTAGTGATTGGCAATTGGGTTATTATTACTCAGTGCATAGAACCTACCTAGTGATTGGCAATTGTGTTATTATTACTCAGTGCATAGAACCTACCTAGTGATTGGCAATTGGGTTATTATTACTCAGTGCATAGAACCTACCTAGTGATTGGCAATTGGGTTATTATTACTCAGTGCATAGAACCTACCTAGTGATTGGCAATTGTGTTATTATTACTCAGTGCATAGAACCTACCTAGTGATTGGCAATTGGGTTATTATTACTCAGTGCATAGAACCTACCTAGTGATTGGCAATTGGGTTATTATTACTCAGTGCATAGAACCTACCTAGTGATTGGCAATTGGGTTATTATTACTCAGTGCATAGAACCTACCTAGTGATTGGCAATTGGGTTATTATTACTCAGTGCATAGAACCTACCTAGTGATTGGCAATTGGGTTATTATTACTCAGTGCATAGAACCTACCTAGTGATTGGCAATTGGGTTATTATTACTCAGTGCATAGAACCTACCTAGTGATTGGCAATTGTGTTATTATTACTCAGTGCATAGAACCTACCTAGTGATTGGCAATTGGGTTATTATTACTCAGTGCATAGAACCTACCTAGTGATTGGCAATTGTGTTATTATTACTCAGTGCATAGAACCTACCTAGTGATTGGCAATTGTGTTATTATTACTCAGTGCATAGAACCTACCTAGTGATTGGCAATTGGGTTATTATTACTCAGTGCATAGAACCTACCTAGTGATTGGCAATTGGGTTATTATTACTCAGTGCATAGAACCTACCTAGTGATTGGCAATTGTGTTATTATTACTCAGTGCATAGAACCTACCTAGTGATTGGCAATTGGGTTATTATTACTCAGTGCATAGAACCTACCTAGTGATTGGCAATTGGGTTATTATTACTCAGTGCATAGAACCTACCTAGTGATTGGCAATTGGGTTATTATTACTCAGTGCATAGAACCTACCTAGTGATTGGCAATTGGGTTATTATTACTCAGTGCATAGAACCTACCTAGTGATTGGCAATTGGGTTATTATTACTCAGTGCATAGAACCTACCTAGTGATTGGCAATTGGGTTATTATTACTCAGTGCATAGAACCTACCTAGTGATTGGCAATTGTGTTATTATTACTCAGTGCATAGAACCTACCTAGTGATTGGCAATTGGGTTATTATTACTCAGTGCATAGAACCTACCTAGTGATTGGCAATTGGGTTATTATTACTCAGTGCATAGAACCTACCTAGTGATTGGCAATTGTGTTATTATTACTCAGTGCATAGAACCTACCTAGTGATTGGCAATTGGGTTATTATTACTCAGTGCATAGAACCTACCTAGTGATTGGCAATTGGGTTATTATTACTCAGTGCATAGAACCTACCTAGTGATTGGCAATTGGGTTATTATTACTCAGTGCATAGAACCTACCTAGTGATTGGCAATTGGGTTATTATTACTCAGTGCATAGAACCTACCTAGTGATTGGCAATTGGGTTATTATTACTCAGTGCATAGAACCTACCTAGTGATTGGCAATTGGGTTATTATTACTCAGTGCATAGAACCTACCTAGTGATTGGCAATTGGGTTATTATTACTCAGTGCATAGAACCTACCTAGTGATTGGCAATTGGGTTATTATTACTCAGTGCATAGAACCTACCTAGTGATTGGCAATTGGGTTATTATTACTCAGTGCATAGAACCTACCTAGTGATTGGCAATTGTGTTATTATTACTCAGTGCATAGAACCTACCTAGTGATTGGCAATTGGGTTATTATTACTTAGTGCATAGAACCTACCTAGTGATTGGCAATTGGGTTATTATTACTCAGTGCATAGAACCTACCTAGTGATTGGCAATTGGGTTATTATTACTCAGTGCATAGAACCTACCTAGTGATTGGCAATTGGGTTATTATTACTCAGTGCATAGAACCTACCTAGTGATTGGCAATTGGGTTATTATTACTCAGTGCATAGAACCTACCTAGTGATTGGCAATTGGGTTATTATTACTCAGTGCATAGAACCTACCTAGTGATTGGCAATTGGGTTATTATTACTCAGTGCATAGAACCTACCTAGTGATTGGCAATTGGGTTATTATTACTCAGTGCATAGAACCTACCTAGTGATTGGCAATTGGGTTATTATTACTCAGTGCATAGAACCTACCTAGTGATTGGCAATTGTGTTATTATTACTCAGTGCATAGAACCTACCTAGTGATTGGTAATTGGGTTATTATTACTGAGTGCATAGAACCTACCTAGTGATTGGTAATTGGGTTATTATTACTCAGTGCATAGAACCTACCTAGTGATTGGCAATTGTGTTATTATTACTCAGTGCATAGAACCTACCTAGTGATTGGCAATTGGGTTATTATTACTCAGTGCATAGAACCTACCTAGTGATTGGCAATTGGGTTATTATTACTCAGTGCATAGAACCTACCTAGTGATTGGCAATTGTGTTATTATTACTCAGTGCATAGAACCTACCTAGTGATTGGCAATTGGGTTATTATTACTCAGTGCATAGAACCTACCTAGTGATTGGCAATTGGGTTATTATTACTCAGTGCATAGAACCTACCTAGTGATTGGCAATTGGGTTATTATTACTCAGTGCATAGAACCTACCTAGTGATTGGCAATTGGGTTATTATTACTCAGTGCATAGAACCTACCTAGTGATTGGCAATTGGGTTATTATTACTCAGTGCATAGAACCTACCTAGTGATTGGCAATTGGGTTATTATTACTCAGTGCATAGAACCTACCTAGTGATTGGCAATTGTGTTATTATTACTCAGTGCATAGAACCTACCTAGTGATTGGTAATTGGGTTATTATTACTCAGTGCATAGAACCTACCTAGTGATTGGTAATTGGGTTATTATTACTCAGTGCATAGAACCTACTTAGTGATTGGCAATTGTGTTATTATTACTCAGTGCATAGAACCTACCTAGTGATTGGCAATTGGGTTATTATTACTTAGTGCATAGAACCTACCTAGTGATTGGCAATTGGGTTATAATTACTCAGTGCATAGAACCTACCTAGTGATTGGCAATTGTGTTATTATTACTCAGTGCATAGAACCTACCTAGTGATTGGCAATTGGGTTATTATTACTCAGTGCATAGAACCTACCTAGTGATTGGCAATTGGGTTATTATTACTCAGTGCATAGAACCTACCTAGTGATTGGCAATTGTGTTATTATTACTCAGTGCATAGAACCTACCTAGTGATTGGCAATTGGGTTATTATTACTTAGTGCATAGAACCTACCTAGTGATTGGCAATTGGGTTATAATTACTCAGTGCATAGAACCTACCTAGTGATTGGCAATTGTGTTATTATTACTCAGTGCATAGAACCTACCTAGTGATTGGCAATTGGGTTATTATTACTCAGTGCATAGAACCTACCTAGTGATTGGCAATTGGGTTATTATTACTCAGTGCATAGAACCTACCTAGTGATTGGCAATTGGGTTATTATTATTACTCAGTGCATAGAACCTACCTAGTGATTGGCAATTGGGTTATTATTACTCAGTGCATAGAACCTACCTAGTGATTGGCAATTGTGTTATTATTACTCAGTGCATAGAACCTACCTAGTGATTGGTAATTGGGTTATTATTACTCAGTGCATAGAACCTACCTAGTGATTGGTAATTGTGTTATTATTACTCAGTGCATAGAACCTACTTAGTGATTGGCAATTGTGTTATTATTACTCAGTGCATAGAACCTACCTAGTGATTGGCAATTGGGTTATTATTACTTAGTGCATAGAACCTACCTAGTGATTGGCAATTGTGTTATTATTACTCAGTGCATAGAACCTACCTAGTGATTGGTAATTGGGTTATTATTACTCAGTGCATAGAACCTACCTAGTGATTGGCAATTGGGTTATTATTACTCAGTGCATAGAACCTACCTAGTGATTGGCAATTGGGTTATTATTACTTAGTGCATAGAACCTACTTAGTGATTGGCAATTGTGTTATTATTACTTAGTGCATAGAACCTACCTAGTGATTGGCAATTGGGTTATTATTACTTAGTGCATAGAACCTACCTAGTGATTGGCAATTGTGTTATTATTACTCAGTGCATAGAACCTACCTAGTGATTGGTAATTGGGTTATTATTACTCAGTGCATAGAACCTACCTAGTGATTGGCAATTGGGTTATTATTACTCAGTGCATAGAACCTACCTAGTGATTGGCAATTGGGTTATTATTACTTAGTGCATAGAACCTACCTAGTGATTGGCAATTGTGTTATTATTACTCAGTGCATAGAACCTACCTAGTGATTGGCAATTGGGTTATTATTACTCAGTGCATAGAACCTACCTAGTGATTGGCAATTGGGTTATTATTACTCAGTGCATAGAACCTACCTAGTGATTGGCAATTGGGTTATTATTACTTAGTGCATAGAACCTACCTAGTGATTGGCAATTGGGTTATTATTACTCAGTGCATAGAACCTATCTAGTGATTGGCAATTGGGTTATTATTACTCAATGCATAGAACCTACCTAGTGATTGGCAATTGGGTTATTATTACTCAGTGCATAGAACCTACCTAGTGATTGGCAATTGTGTTATTATTACTCAGTGCATAGAACCTACCTAGTGATTGGTAATTGGGTTATTATTACTGAGTGCATAGAACCTACCTAGTGATTGGTAATTGGGTTATTATTACTCAGTGCATAGAACCTACTTAGTGATTGGCAATTGTGTTATTATTACTCAGTGCATAGAACCTACCTAGTGATTGGCAATTGGGTTATTATTACTTAGTGCATAGAACCTACCTAGTGATTGGCAATTGGGTTATAATTACTCAGTGCATAGAACCTACCTAGTGATTGGCAATTGTGTTATTATTACTCAGTGCATAGAACCTACCTAGTGATTGGCAATTGGGTTATTATTACTCAGTGCATAGAACCTACCTAGTGATTGGCAATTGGGTTATTATTACTCAGTGCATAGAACCTACCTAGTGATTGGCAATTGGGTTATTATTACTCAGTGCATAGAACCTACCTAGTGATTGGCAATTGGGTTATTATTACTCAGTGCATAGAACCTACCTAGTGATTGGCAATTGGGTTATTATTACTCAGTGCATAGAACCTACCTAGTGATTGGCAATTGGGTTATTATTACTCAGTGCATAGAACCTACCTAGTGATTGGCAATTGGGTTATTATTACTCAGTGCATAGAACCTACCTAGTGATTGGTAATTGGGTTATTATTACTCAGTGCATAGAACCTACCTAGTGATTGGTAATTGGGTTATTATTACTCAGTGCATAGAACCTACTTAGTGATTGGCAATTGTGTTATTATTACTCAGTGCATAGAACCTACCTAGTGATTGGCAATTGGGTTATTATTACTTAGTGCATAGAACCTACCTAGTGATTGGCAATTGGGTTATTATTACTCAGTGCATAGAACCTACCTAGTGATTGGCAATTGTGTTATTATTACTCAGTGCATAGAACCTACGTAGTGATTGGCAATTGGGTTATTATTACTCAGTGCATAGAACCTACCTAGTGATTGGCAATTGGGTTATTATTACTCAGTGCATAGAACCTACCTAGTGATTGGCAATTGGGTTATTATTACTCAGTGCATAGAACCTACCTAGTGATTGGCAATTGGGTTATTATTACTCAGTGCATAGAACCTACCTAGTGATTGGCAATTGGGTTATTATTACTTAGTGCATAGAACCTACCTAGTGATTGGCAATTGTGTTATTATTACTCAGTGCATAGAACCTACCTAGTGATTGGCAATTGGGTTATTATTACTTAGTGCATAGAACCTACCTAGTGATTGGCAATTGGGTTATTATTACTTAGTGCATAGAACCTACCTAGTGATTGGCAATTGTGTTATTATTACTCAGTGCATAGAACCTACCTAGTGATTGGCAATTGGGTTATTATTACTCAGTGCATACAACCTACTTAGTGATTGGCAATTGTGTTATTATTACTCAGTGCATAGAACCTACCTAGTGATTGGCAATTGGGTTATTATTACTCAGTGCATAGAACCTACCTAGTGATTGGCAATTGGGTTATTATTACTTAGTGCTTAGAACCTACCTAGTGATTGGCAATTGGGTTATTATTACTCAGTGCATAGAACCTACCTAGTGATTGGCAATTGTGTTATTATTACTCAGTGCATAGAACCTACCTAGTGATTGGTAATTGGGTTATTATTACTCAGTGCATAGAACCTAACCTAGTGATTGGCAATTGTGTTATTATTACTCAGTGCATAGAACCTACCTAGTGATTGGCAATTGGGTTATTATTACTCAGTGCATAGAACCTACCTAGTGATTGGTAATTGGGTTATTATTACTCAGTGCATAGAACCTACCTAGTGATTGGCAATTGTGTTATGATTACTCAGTGCATAGAACCTACCTAGTGATTGGTAATTGGGTTATTATTACTCAGTGCATAGAACCTACCTAGTGATTGGCAATTGGGTTATTATTACTCAGTGCATAGAACCTACCTAGTGATTGGCAATTGGGTTATTATTACTCAGTGCATAGAACCTACCTAGTGATTGGCAATTGGGTTATTATTACTTAGTGCATAGAACCTTATTAACCTAGTGATTGGTAATTGGGTTATTATTACTCAGTGCATAGAACCTACCTAGTGATTGGCAATTGGGTTATTATTACTCAGTGCATAGAACCTACCTAGTGATTGGCAATTGGGTTATTATTACTCAGTGCATAGAACCTACCTAGTGATTGGCAATTGTGTTATTATTACTCAGTGCATAGAACCTACCTAGTGATTGGCAATTGGGTTATTATTACTCAGTGCATACAACCTACTTAGTGATTGGCAATTGTGTTATTATTACTCAGTGCATAGAACCTACCTAGTGATTGGCAATTGGGTTATTATTACTCAGTGCATAGAACCTACCTAGTGATTGGCAATTGGGTTATTATTACTTAGTGCTTAGAACCTACCTAGTGATTGGCAATTGGGTTATTATTACTCAGTGCATAGAACCTACCTAGTGATTGGCAATTGTGTTATTATTACTCAGTGCATAGAACCTACCTAGTGATTGGTAATTGGGTTATTATTACTCAGTGCATAGAACCTAACCTAGTGATTGGCAATTGTGTTATTATTACTCAGTGCATAGAACCTACCTAGTGATTGGCAATTGGGTTATTATTACTCAGTGCATAGAACCTACCTAGTGATTGGTAATTGGGTTATTATTACTCAGTGCATAGAACCTACCTAGTGATTGGCAATTGTGTTATGATTACTCAGTGCATAGAACCTACCTAGTGATTGGTAATTGGGTTATTATTACTCAGTGCATAGAACCTACCTAGTGATTGGCAATTGGGTTATTATTACTCAGTGCATAGAACCTACCTAGTGATTGGCAATTGGGTTATTATTACTCAGTGCATAGAACCTACCTAGTGATTGGCAATTGGGTTATTATTACTTAGTGCATAGAACCTTATTAACCTAGTGATTGGTAATTGGGTTATTATTACTCAGTGCATAGAACCTACCTAGTGATTGGCAATTGGGTTATTATTACTCAGTGCATAGAACCTACCTAGTGATTGGCAATTGGGTTATTATTACTCAGTGCATAGAACCTACCTAGTGATTGGCAATTGGGTTATTATTATTCAGTGCATAGAACCTACCTAGTGATTGGCAATTGGGTTATTATTACTCAGTGCATAGAACCTACCTAGTGATTGGTAATTGGGTTATTATTACTCAGTGCATAGAACCTACCTAGTGATTGGTAATTGGGTTATTATTACTCAGTGCATAGAACCTACCTAGTGATTGGCAATTGGGTTATTATTATTCAGTGCATAGAACCTACCTAGTGATTGGCAATTGGGTTATTATTATTCAGTGCATAGAACCTACCTAGTGATTGGTAATTGTGTTATTATTACTCAGTGCATAGAACCTACCTAGTGATTGGCAATTGTGTTATTAATTTGTTTGGTGATTACCAGCCCTTAATTGTTATGCTTCGTGTATTCCACTGGTATTTGTTATAACGCATTGGGTTTGCGTTCTCTACTGGCTGCCAGTTTAATTTTGCTTGCAGAACCTACGTCCTATTTCCAACTGCATACTTTGTTTCATCAATGCAATAGAGATAACTGACTGACCATAGCTGCTCAACTCGATTAGCTGTTTTTAGCTATTTTGAGTAGCTGTGCTTAATTCCAACATTAAATTATATACACATCTATATATGTGTATCTGTATACACAGATATGCATATATCTCAATGTAATTATTATAAGTTTTAAATACAACCACTACGAGAGGGCACCGATGGCCAGATCAATATTGTGCCTTTGCACAGTCTGGAAGCAAGTCCGATCCTGGTAACTACAGAGGTATTTATATAAGTAGTTGCTTAGGGAAATGTTTTACGCTGGTTTTAAATACTCGTTTAAATACTTTTATAAAAGAGAACCGTTCTCTTTTATAAAAGTATTGAATAGGTGTCAAATAGGTTTCAGACATGGGTTTAGAATATCTGATCACGTGTTAGTTCTGAAAACATTGATAGATTTTTATAAGAAAAATCGCAAACCTTTGTTCACGTGTTTTATTGATTTCAGGAAGGCATATGGCAGTGTTTGGAGAGATGGTTTATTTTTCAAATTGATTCGCTATGGATGTAGTAGAAATTTTATCCGCATTCTTCTTAGCATATATTCTTCTGTACAATCGGCAGTGAAGATAAATCCGGTAGTTACTCCCTTTTTTCAATCAGATATTGGAGTGAAACAGGGATGTAATCTGAGTCCTACGTTGTTCAATCTTTTTATCAACGATATTCCCGAGTTGTTTGGGTCCGCGTGCGATCCCGTGGCGCTTGGTGATTCGAAGCTGAGTTGTTTGTTATATGCTGATGATTTGGTTCTTTTATCTGAATCCGAATCTGGATTACGAAACTGTTTTCGAAGACTTCATTCTTATACTTGTAGATGGCAATTAAGGGTAAATATGAAAAAGTCTAACATTTTAGTTTTTGGGACCCGGGCTCGGAGATGTTCGAGTATGGTGTCTAAGTGGTATTTTGGCAATAATGAGTTGGATCATGTAGATGATGAGTACACTTATTTAGGGATAACCTTTCACTTTTCTGGTAATTTTAAACTTGCTCAAAAGGCTCTGTATATAATAGAGCTATATCACAGTATGCTTAAATAATAATAATTATAGGGAATAATCATACGGTTTTTCGAGTTCAATTTACGGAATTTTGATACTTTTGACACACTCGTGTGTTTTTCAAAGAGCTCAAATTGCACTCGCCCTACCAGAAAAGTGAAAGGTTATCCCTAAATAAGTGTACTCATCATCTACATGATCCAACTCATTATTGCCAAATTACCACTTAGACACCATACTCGAACATCTCTGAGCCCGGGTCCCAAAAACTAAAATGTTAGACTTTTTGTGGCTACTTCTCTTCTTAGAAGAAAGTAGCCACTATGTCATCGAGTGTGAAAGTCCGTCCGTAAGTAAGTAAGTGTCCTAATCTTCGGATAGTGTTCGGAACCTATTGATATCAATCGAACACTGGGCGACGAACAGCCACGAAGTAATCGACGATATAGCCGACGTTTTTCCGGTGATCTCGGATACAGTCCGATACATTTTCGTAGGACGTATCAGCTCTTTCGGCAGACTTCGGAAAGTTATCGGCTATTTTCGTGATCTCTCGTGTGGTTGTCGACGTTTTATCGATTGTAAACGTCGGTGCGACGTTTTATGTGCTCTACTACGCGTTGGTTTGAAGGTAAGTTATTGCACATTATTTACTATGATTTCATGCTATTTTACATCAATAAGTAGACACAGCTCTCAAGCAATGTGTCAAGTGTTTCTTCGTACAAGTTTTTCTAGGGTTTTTGATGGTCTGAGGACATTATCCGGCCGAATGACGATGACTGAACCGAAGTGTTTGTTTGGCGTCCATGACGATCGATGTGCATCCCAGCATCGCCTGGCGATCTATAACCCTTTCATAGGGTCAAATAAATCCCTCACGGGATCAAATAATCTCAGCAATGAGATCCAAAATGTCTTTCGAGACACAAATAATCCCAGCAATGGGATCAAACATGTCTTTCGAGACACTAGTATTTCCAGCAATGGAATCCAAACAGACTTTCGAGACGCCAATAATTCCAGCAATGGAGCAAAACATGTCTTTCGAGACGCCAATAATTCCAGCAATGGAGCGAAAAATGTCTTACGAGACGCCAGTAATTCCAGCAATGGAGCGAAAAATGTCTTACGAGACGCCAATAATTCCCTTTTGGGAACAATAATGAGCAATAATCCCAACGATTCTAACTGTCATGCACAACCTAAACGAACAGTTCAGATCAAATTCTGCATGCAAGCATTCATGAGAGCTGTGTCTAAATATGACATGAGTAACCGTACTGATAATACTGTTATTGATGATGTACATGTAAACTTATGTATTTATAGTAAAGAAGATATGACAAATGAGACACCTCAATGCATACAAAATAGTAGATATTCTACAGCTGTGCAGATACAACATGGAAACCTAATTACCAAACAAAGGAAATTAATGCAAATACAATGGACTACATAAAGCAAATTCAAGTCAATTCAACTTGACTTCAACTATGAGCCAAAGTTCAGTGACTACACAAGTTATGTGATATTTCATCCCTGCTTATTTATGATGTCAGAGTGAAAGTCATAAGCAAATCAGAGGAAAAACAAAATAATAGTCCATGGATAACCTTGCTTCAAAGGTGACAGCATTATTATTACTGATGGAAGTGCACAAGAAAAACTACAAATTTCGGAAAATGACATTGAAAAGGTCACCAGCGGAAAGGTCATATATACCATACTCAGAACTCAGCAACAATAACAAATTAAGTATTATTATTATATTATTATTATTATAACACAAAATTGAAGACCTTGATATGTTTACTGAAGAGATGAAAGATTGCACAATTGAAGAGAAAGTGATTGGTATTTCACTGATCTCTACATGGTCTTCTTTGCAATCCAAACATTGAATTAAAATCAAATGATGACATGAAAGTATATACCAGCACATGAATATGTGACGAACAATGAATTAATGCAGCCCTTGGGGAGTAGTATCCTTTTATACCAGAACTCTGTCTTTAACCTAAAGCTTTCAGTTATAACTGAATCAAGCTGTACACAAATTTAGTTAGAAAGTTAGTTTCAGTTGCAATAAAGTTTGATGTGTTTGTGTTTTAGCACAATACATGTAGTTCATTTGTTTCATGCACTGTAGTCGTGTCAATGCCTAGTTAACCAGGATTGACAAAAACTTAAATCACTTTGAAGACCTTGTTAGATGATATTGGATTGGTAGTTTGTTTGAACTCTGAATTCGATCCAACATCCAACATGGTTGCCTGGGGGATGCTCATTTCTACCGGAAATGTTTAAAATGAGCATGACATGTTTAGCCCCTAAAAGATACTAATATGCATGGTTTTCACCGACATCCTAAAGGATACCAAGCTTATAGTGAGATTGTAGTTCACATACATACGTTTTGTTGAAGCTCCTTTCAGCAAGGCTTTTCAGCCACAAATATAAATTGTGTAAAAAAAAAAGAACTGGTTCAATCTGGTTTTCACAATCATATCTCAGTACACTTTACAACTTTTAAGTCAGACCACTGTGCAAGAGACCATTTTTATTAACAAAGTAGCCACATGCAGTCCTAGACTGCCTATTTTTCATATTTACCCTTAAAGTCCGTAAGTAAGTAATTCGGATAGTGTTCGGAACTAGTCGGGTGATCGAAAATCAGCCACGATGTCGCGACCATATGCATGTACTCGATGAAAATACGTCGTGTGAAGCGAAAAGCACATGGAGACTCCATGCATGGAACGCTTTGTTTAGAAGGGTAAGTTTACACATTCTAATAATTTTATACTATTCTATGTTATTTTGCACCAGAAACAAGACACATCTCTCGTGCAAAGTGTCAAGTGTTTGTTCATAAAGATGAGATTATTTTCCAGCCGAATATGATCGATTGTTTGTTCGGCCTTTTACACTAGTAAAATAGCTCCATCAGTCCATGACGGTCGACTAGTCTGTGTAGTCGAGCACCTCCAATGGCTCCATGTAAACTGCCTGATAACTGTTTTACTGGGTCAAGTAAGCTTAATTCTCTTCGAGGAACAAAGTCTTTATATATAATTATATACGAGACACTGAAACGGCTCTCGTTAGTTATTCTTTGTCCCAAAACTCGCTAAAAACCGTTCTAATCGCTAAATAAATGACACACAGAACTCAAGTTGATATTCATCTTTATTTTGAAAGCAGTTTAATTTAGAAATGCAAGATATCAAAAGGACAGGATTCTAGAAGTGAATTTACGGCCATATAAGATATAACAGTGTATCGATCAAATAAGACACAGGAAGCCCAATACACAGGTGAGCCTGTGAAACCTGACAAAATATTTACACACGAGAGTTGTGTCTGGTTTCTGGTGCAAAATAGCATAAAATCATAGTATATTAGACTGTAATCTTATCTTGAAATTAGAGATACTATTTATTATACTCAATGTTTTCATATATTTAGGCGAAATAAATAAACACCACTTGTACCACTTCATCTTATTATCATTTATTAATTTATTTAGATATTGGACTTCTTGTTAGACCAGTGTTCTTTAACAATGATAGATTCTCCAGTTTAAATAAAGTATTTATTATTATTATTATCAAAGTTGAGTTTGTTAAACATATCAAACTTATGTTATACAAAACTGAGGTCATTGTTTCACATATGCAGATGAGGCGAGTCTTGTTTAGGCGAAAAACAGCATGATTTTGATACATTTTTGCTTTTTACTGCATTGTTAAAATACAAATCAAAAACCTACCAACGGAATATCAAAGACGAATATGTAAGGAATGAATAAGCTGGCAATTCAAGCACAAATAAAGAGGTTTGAAGGTGGCATTTTCCGTTTCTTCAAAGTCAATCGAACTGAAATCTCTGAAGAGATATAGGAGAGCGTGACATACGCTGCACACAAAATCCCTCTGAATTATTTGGGAATTGTGTCAATCAAAAACCTACCGCCGGATTCTAATGCTCTGTAATTGTACGCGCATTTTGATATAAAATACATGTATATTAAACTTAATTAAGCGGTGGCAAAATGAAATCTAAAACTCTTTGTTTGGTAATTGTGAACATCATATTGGTGCTCTGTATCTCGGTCTGTATGTAGAAGCTACATAGGCCGGCGAATTCGCAAATAAATTATGGCTCGGAAAGGACGTTTTTTGAAGGCAATTTCCAATATTTACACGCACGAGATCAATAAGTTAGTTCGAATCTGTGATATATTTTCCCGTTGAGGAAACATATGCAGCTTTTCCATCCTCTCTTATATTTTAGCTACCTGATTTACACATTGTTAAAGGAAAAATATGAATTCAGAAATGATAAACCAGTCACGTACGAATCTGCTTTATTTAGCGGTCATAGTGAACAAATTGCTGGATCAATCGGGCCTCACGTGCATTAGTAAACAAAGCATTAACAAAAAAACGCTGTCCGCGTGATACTGGATCCCAACAGGAGCAAATGTTCAATGATGCAGGACATAAGTTTGATATGATACAGAACATTGTTAACCCATTGACTCCTACACCGGCCGAAACCGGCCGTAAACATCGATTAGTTGTATCAGTTGTAAAGTGCTTTGTAAGTTGTCCATGTAAAAGCGCTATATAAATAAAGTTATTATTATTATACTGCTTTGAAAAATTCTAACTTTCTGAATTTTCGTAACATCGATCTCATGGCCAGTTATTAGTGACAACTAGATAACTCTTCATATTTTAACCTCAAGTAAACTGACTTACAGGTCCGATTTCTGGGCATTAGTTCAATTTGTTTGCCATAAAAATCAAAAATGCGTGTTTTTGACGCAATTTTACACCTCGAAAATGAACGACATTTGACTTGGATTTTCTTCCAAAATACATCCTTGCGAAACAAAACGCCACTTTCTCAACAAACTTCCATCTCTCTTCTTAATATATTCGTGAATTTTTCCCTCTCTCTTCCTTAACTCGCCGAACAATAGCCATTTCCTTAGGACCACTTTCGCTAACACGTGTTTTCCTTCTGCACGCCCGAAAAGGATGCCGGGAACATCCGGGAATTTTCGACAGAAATCTTCCCGCCCTATCCGTATTTTAGAATATATAGAGTGCCAAGCCACTCGGTCCTACAGGCAAAATATTGCACCGGTTGCATTCTTTACAAGTCCAAAGTCGCCAAAAATGCCTTTGTAGGTCCTGCGATTCACTACAGAACAACCAGAGAGACGATTTCACAGTTGAGTCCGCCATTTTGAATTTCGTAACGGCAGTGTCGAGATGTCTTCGTGAAAATCGTTTCTCGCTGCTGGGTTCTTTCAGCAGAACGGTCTCTACCACACCAGTCAAGCTTAATGATGCTGTCCTGGGGGCTTCTGTGGTGAATAATGGCTATAAACACTCTAAAAATGCAAAATTGGCCTCTTCGAGTAGTGATTACTACTAGCCCCTACGAGCTCCCAAGAAGAAAGACAGCACACGTGAAGACGCGAGCCCACAGGCATTCAGAACTGTCAAGATTTCCATGGAAACCCCTTATATGGAATCAAAATTTCCTATGACGTGATTAGGTCCAGAAAATCGCTAAAAAACTCAAAATAGCTCAGGAGCGAATGGGTTAAATTAATGTTAATATTCATATTACTAACGATCAATGCTGTTGATATTGATTGTTATAAAATAATTTAGATATAACGCGCGCTCTGATTGGTTAATTACTATGTTGATATGAGGCTATGTAAACATGGTTCATGACCTTGAACAACCTTGAAGCGATGCAGTGGATAATTAACTGACCACAAATGTATTTTTTTCTGTTGTCAAACATGTTTTATTTACTAAACAAAAGCCATAGAATTACAGTTTTTCTTGTTTAGTTAAGTTCAAGTTCTATCTAGATGTGATTTTGATGATTTTAAACCGAAAATTAAGTAATTTTGCAAGAATTGAGCTTCAAGTTCATTCAAACTCGGCCGGCAAGAAACTCGACGAATCGTCCAATTATTTCTGCCACAATAACGAAGAAAACTAAATATAACGGTTCAGTTTTCTCAATCACATACTAACCATTTTGTAAGTTATACTTAGCTACACATAAGTCTTATATTTTCTCAAGTGTACGACTGAAAATATCAAGAAAAGATAGCCGTATTTAAACTCACAAAACGGAGTAAAAACAGAGCGATTCTTGTAGCTACACGGCGGGTTCGCCAGAACATTCATATCTCTAGTAAAATATGTCAAAGAGAAAACATATCTTGAAATGTCTCAGAAACGTCCATCGTTTATATATTCTTGTCGAGAAAAGCGACGAAAAGATTCAAAAATACGACAAAAAACTGTGGATATTTGGCTACCTGACTTCGTGCTCCATTCATCAAGATGTCAAATATTTCAGAAAGTTTGACGACTCTTCGTCATTGATCGTGATTCGGCTCAGCTTTTCTCACTTTTCTCTTTGGTTTCGTGTTCACAGGATACAAAAACAAAGTGTAACAAGCATTCTTCTGCAATTTTCTGACAGAAAATAGCATTCTTCAAATCGTTTTTCGTGTCAAAACAGTAAACTGCACAGATGAAAGTTGTCGAGTCGCTTTGCCATTTTGATTTCTTTCGTGAGATTTGATTGGATGACGGGCGATTTCTGACGCTTTTCAGGAGAATTGAAATTTTGATCACTAAAATCTCGCGTAAATAAAGGAGTTTTACGAAAGGAATCCTTGTAGTTATTTTATAAAACAAATAGAAAACGTTTTCCCGTGTTTACATAGCCTGATATAAACACTCGGGAAAGTTTGGGAGAAGTCTTGAGCTCTGTGTAAAACCGAGCCTCACAATAGCTCTCGACTTCTCCCAAACTTCCCTCGTGTTTATATCAGGCTATGTAAACACGGGAAACGTTTTCTATTTGTTAATTATTAAAAACTGTTGTTGTTCATTATTTGTATACTGTCACAATTGTTTTCAATTAAACTTTGTATTAAAATACATTTCTGATTTACACCTGTTTTCAGAAACGTTGTCCATTTACAAAATACAAAATAGTAAATAGTAGAAAGGAATTAATTAGAGAAACAAAAGAAATTCAATCACGTGGAACTGTGGCTCATTGTTTCTCTAATTAATTTCCTTTTTTACTATTTTGTATTTTGTAAATGGACAGCGTTTTTGAAAACAGGTGTAAATTATCATTATATAGAACCAATTAAAGAACAAGTTCCGGCAGATAGTTCAAACATACTAGTTCAACAGAGGAATCAATCCAACTACAGAGGAATCAATCCAATTTCTTAGTTATATAGACTACCTTTTTTTTGTTTATTTACAGTAGCCACATGCAGTCCTTGACTGCCTATTTTTAGAAAGTTGAAACAAGTACATAACTCTGATTTTCTATTCCCGAAAGCTCAAAAGTTTGATCCTCAGTTTTCAACTGAGAGTTCATTCACGCACTCAGACTCAGAGAGAGAAATTCAACTAAACTTACTGTAAATCACTGAATATCCATGATTACTTTCCTGACCACTCAAACCAAATACTTATTATTTTACTTTTGCTTTCAAGAGCAGTAGTATAGTAGGGACCGCATGACCCCCCTTTAGTAGGAGGTTTTACTAATTAGTAGGAGGGAGTAGGAGGTTTTAATTAATTTAGGGGGAGGAAGATATTCGGGATAAATATGAATAATTGCTGACTCTATAATATATTCGGGATAAATATGAATAATTGATGTATCTCTATAATATATTCGGGATAAATATGAATAATTGCTGACTCTATAATATATTCGGGATAAATATGAATAATTGATGTATCTCTATAATATATTCGGGATAAATATGAATAATTGCTGACTCTATAATATATTCGGGATAAATATGAATAATTGCTGACTCTATAATATTCGTGATAAATATGAATAATTGATGTGACTCTATAATATATTCGGGATAAATATGAATAATTGCTGACTCTATAATATATTCGGGATAAATATGAATAATTGATGACTCTATAATATTCGTGATAAATATGAATAATTGATGTGACTCTATAATATATTCGGGATAAATATGAATAATTGCTGACTCTATAATATATTCGGGATAAATATGAATAATTGATGACTCTATAATATTCGTGATAAATATGAATAATTGATGTGACTCTATAATATATTCGGGATAAATATGAATAATTGATGTGGATATTAGAGCTAAACATCCAAAATGCAACGGGGGAGGAGAGGGTAGGGATCTATTGTTTCGAAGAAGACTTAAAAAGCCACCGTAATTCCAGTCACTCATCTATAGCCAGTAAACGAACCCAAACCAAGTATCAAAAAGCTCTGAACAAGATGGAAGGCACTCCCACATGTTTATGTGGAGTTCCAGCAAAATCGAATAAAACCCCTACTGGTGAAGTATCGATTTCGCTGTTGAAAGAAAAAAAGGAACTGATCCATCGTGAACTAGGATGCAATCTACGAATCTCCCAAGAAATGATCCAAGAGCTTAACATCGGTGAGGAAGGTTTTGAATTCAAGAAGGATACTCCAAAGTGTAAATATCACCGTTTGTATGCAAAACTTGTTCGAGTCAACGATCCAGAAAAAGAAAACTATGGTCGGTGGTTTTATGTTTGCAATGCAGCACCCTCAGACGGAACTTGCAGTTTATTTCAATGGAAGGAAGAAGAATAGTCTGAAAGTGAAGATGATGCACCACCGCCGCCGCCTACCAAAAAAGTCAAGAAATCCAACCAAAACAAAAACTTTGCCAAGAAAGGCAAAAGTGTTAAAAACTCACAATGATTTATTTTAGAAAAATCAGAAACCAAATGAACACTGGATTGATTCGTAAAGTTATAACTTGCTTTTTATAAATCTTCCATATGAACTGAGTTAATAAAATTGATTTTAAATCAGATCTTTGCAGTTTTCTGTGTTATTATTATATTTTAACTAAAGAGTCAAAATGACGCTAATTAGCTATACAAACTTTTCTATCTGGTCATGCCTAAAGCAAAACAATAGACCCTTTTGTTGTCCAAAACAATGAACAACTCCTTGTAACAAGCTTAAGAACAAAAGATTGGTTTTCAACAAGAAGTTATTTAACCACTGCAAAGTAAGAATTACATGAGCTGATAATAATAATAATAATAATAACTTTATTTCAAGCCGGGTAAACACTTTACAGCTAAAGCTGATAAACTAGTGGCCCTCAATACTACAATACTATAATAAAACTACATATATATATTGATCAAGTTACATTTCAATCTATTAACATGATATATTATAACTTGTACACAGGATAATGGTTCGCATTGTGTTCTAGAATAGGCTGTTTGTGAAAGAGTTTATTCAGCAAGAACTTTCGTTGATGTATAGCTGCCTCAGTTGCTTCTTCCCATCCAAAGCCTTCTGTGTCCATAAGATTTTGCTTTGTTTCCATTACTTTTCGATAGTCATCATTTTTTTTTAATCCATGCATCCATTTGAGATACTCAAATAAAACAGCCCGTAGCTCTTTTCTGTATGTTGGTACCAAGTCGTTACTGGCTTTGATTTTAGCAGTTTCTGCATTTTCGCCAGCTTGTTCATAATTATCAACTAAATGTTGCCAGTTGTTCTCATGGCGTTCTATTGCTTCTGTCTGAATCCGTTGCCACACACTTTCTTCAACTCCATCATGACTATCGTTTGAAGACTCCGATGTTGTTGTGTCCTGAGAATGAATTCCAACTGAACCTTCACTTTCCTCAGTGATTACTATCTAAACTGGATTCTTCATCCTGGTAATGAGCGGACATGGTGGCCTTGTCAGTTTTCTCCCTCTCTCCTCCGACTGTTAAATCAAATGAACTAGTTTGATTGTGGCCCCTTATATATACATTTAACACAGGCGTGGTCACCAAGCAAAGGAACATCATTCACCATGATAAATAAGCCTCTACCTCAACTAGTGTTCCAAGTATCTATTCATCCACCCATGCGTGTATGCTTACTTGGTTTTATGGTAGATGCAATTATACTCAAATGAAAGTTGTCTTGACAATGCGGACACATTCTTTCATCGTTTTTGGTCTACTTCATAGGTTAGCCATTTTGCGCCAACTTTATATCCTTCTTTGCTGTAGGATGATTTCCCTCTCTTTTTAAAACTATTCTTGTGGGATTGTATTTTTTTATCCAAATCACGATCTCTCAAGTAAGTATAAAACTTGCGTTCTATTTCGTTTTGCCTTTGTAACACATCGTCAAAGTTCTTCTGTACACATGTTTCTTGTTCTTTTCCTATGTATTCTCTTATCTCTTGACCTTGAAGTGTATTGCATAATCCCATTTTACTCCTATTCAACCATTTCTTTCTTTCCTCTTGTTCCATATGATGCACTTGGTCTAAATGATTTGCCAAGATTTAACAAGATTGGTGCTGGTGCAACCAAACACTGGACAATTTCTATGAGTGCGACCCATTTCTCACTCAAGGATGCACTCCCTACGGTGACTCGAACCAAATGATCTTCTAGCGGATTATGGCGACAAATATAAGGCCCGAAGTGGCCTTTGGATGTGGCCCGGAATGGCCCGATAAGGCCCGATATGGCCCGAAATGGCCCGATGGCAGTACACCCCTCTTTACGCATGTGTTTATATTTTCTTAGGGTGAAATTTTAGCTACCTAGTCCTCACATATTAAAAATTACCTAATAACTCCCTTCAAATATATTTGTGAGGCTAGGCAAAGCGAAATGTCGCCCCAGAAAAAAACAACAACATGTGTATAGCGGGGTGAACTGCCATCGGGCCATATCGGGCCATATCGGGCCATATCGGGCCTTATCGGGCCATTCCGGGCCTTATCGGGCCTTTATCGGGCCACATCGGGCCTTATCGGGCCACATCCAAAGGCCACTTCGGGCCTTATATTTGTCGCCATAATCCGCTAGAAGATCATTTGGTTCGAGTCACCGTAGGGAGTGCATCCTTGAGTGAGAAATGGGTCGCACTCATAGAAATTGTCCAGTGTTTGGTTGCACCAGCACCAATCTTGTTAGGTTGGCAAATCATTTAGACCAAGTGCATCATATGGAACAAGAGGAAAGAAAGAAATGGTTGAATAGGAGTAAAATGGGATTATGCAATACACTTCAAGGTCAAGAGATAAGAGAATACATAATAATAATAATAATAATAGTTTATTCACAATTCATCACACGTACACGAAAATAAACAAATAAAATAATATATACATGAAAATACATGAAAAATTGTGAAAGGAGGTGAAAGAGGTTATCCCTTTCTAGTCCACCTCCTTAACATAATTTACAAAACAGTTTACAATATACAATATACAATATACATAGGAAAAGAACAAGAAACATGTGTACAGAAGAGCTTTGATGATGTGTTACAAAGGCAAAACGAAATAGAACGCAAGTTTTATACTTACTTGAGAGATCGTGATTTGGATAAAAAAATACAATCCCACAAGAATAGTTTTAAAAAGAGAGGGAAATCATCCTACAGCAAAGAAGGATATAAAGTTGGCGCAAAATGGCTAACCTATGAAGTAGACCAAAAACGATGAAAGAATGTGTCCGCATTGTCAAGACAACTTTCATTTGAGTATAATTGCATCTACCATAAAACCAAGTAAACATACACGCATGGGTGGATGAATAGATACTTGGAACACTAGTTGAGGTAGAGGCTTATTTATCATGGTGAATGATGTTCCTTTGCTTGGTGACCACGCCTGTGTTAAATGTATATACTTGAAGGGGCCACAATCAAACTAGTTCATTTGATTTAACAGTCGGAGGAGAGAGGGAGAAAACTGACAAGGCCACCATGTCCGCTCATTACCAGGATGAAGAATCCAGTTTAGATAGTAATGAGGAAAGTGAAGGTTCAGTTGGAATTCATTCTCAGGACACAACAACATCGGAGTCTTCAAACGATAGTCATGATGGAGTTGAAGAAATTGTGTGGCAACGGATTCAGACAGAAGCAATAGAACGCCATGAGAACAACTGGCAACATTTAGTTGATAATTATGAACAAGCTGGCGAAAATGCAGAAAAACTGCTAAAATCAAAGCCAGTAACGACTTGGTACCAACATACAGAAAAGAGCTACGGGCTGTTTTATTTGAGTATCTCAAATGGATGCATGGATTAAAGAAAAATGCTGAATATCGAAAAGTAATGGAAACAAAGCAAAATCTTATGGACACAGAAGGCTTTGGATGGGAAGAAGCAACTGAGGCAGCTATACATCAACGAAAGTTCTTGCTGAATAAACTCTTTCACAAACAGCCTATTCTAGAACACAATGCGAACCATTATCCTGTGTACAAGTTATAATATATCATGTTAATAGATTGAAATGTAACTTGATCAATATATATATGTAGTTTTATTATAGTATTGTAGTATTGAGGGTCACTAGTTTATCAGCTTTAGCTGTAAAGTGTTTACCCGGCTTGAAATAAAGTTATTATTATTATTATTATTATCAGCTCATGTAATTCTTACTTTGCAGTGGTTAAATAAACTTCTTGTTGAAAACCAATCTTTTGTTCTTAAGCTTGTTACAAGGAGTTGTTCATTGTTTTGGGTCTATTGTTTTGCTTTAGGCCGGCATGACCAGATAGAAAAGTTTGTATAGCTAATTAGCGTCATTTTGACTCTTTAGTTAAAATAATAATAACACAGAAAACTGCAAAGATCTGATTTAAAATCAATTTTATTAACTCAGTTCATATGGAAGATTTATAAAAAGCAAGTTATAACTTTACGAATCAATCCAGTGTTCATTTGGTTTCTGATTTTTCTAAAATAAATCATTGTGAGTTTTTAACACTTTTGCCTTTCTTGGCAAAGTTTTTGTTTTGGTTGGATTTCTTGACTTTTTTGGTAGGCGGCGGCGGTGGTGCATCATCTTCACTTTCAGACTATTCTTCTTCCTTCCATTGAAATAAACTGCAAGTTCCGTCTGGGGGTGCTGCATTGCAAACATAAAACCAACGGCCATAGTTTTCTTTTTCTGGATCGTTGACTCGAACAAGTTTTGCATACAAACGGTGATATTTACACTTTGGAGTATCCTTCTTGAATTCAAAACCATCCTCACCGATGTTAAGTTCTTGGATCATTTCTTGGGACATTCGTAGATTGCATCCTAATTCACGATGGATCAGTTCCTTTTTTTCTTTCAACAGCGAAATCGATTTTTTAGTTCCACAGCGAAACCATACTTCACCAGTAGGGGTTTTATTCGATTTTGCTGGAACTCCACATAAATATGTGGGAGTGCCTTCCATCTTGTTCAGAGCTTTTTGATACTTGGTTTGGGTTCGTTTACTGGCTATAGATGAGTGACTGGAATTACGGTGGCTTTTTAAGTCTTCTTCGAAACAATAGATCCCTACCCTCTCCTCCCCCGTTGCATTTTGGATGTTTAGCCCTAATATCCACATCAATTATTCATATTTATCCCGAATATATTATAGAGTCACATCAATTATTCATATTTATCCCGAATATATTATAGAGATACATCAATTATTCAAATTTATCCCGAATATATTATAGAGTCAGCAATTATTCATATTTATCCCGAATATCTTCCTCCCCCTAAATTAATTAAAACCTCCTACTCCCTCCTACTAATTAGTAAAACCTCCTACTAAAGGGGGGTCATGCGGTCCCTACTATACTACTAAGAGCCAACAAAGTTCTTCGTTTATCTCCGTTTTCCTTTCTAGTCAAGGCTCCCCCGTCAACTTTCATGTCGAGTCTATAAAATGGCAAAAATGTTGTTTTCGGTGCTTGCTAACTCCAGAATAACAGGCAGCGGGTCCTTCTTTCACATTCTTTCATCCTTTTGAAATGTATAAACTTGATTTTTAGGTATTTGGGTAGCCTTTTGGATCCCTTTTCGGCAAAACACCCGCCATCTTGAATTTTTGGATTTCTGTGAATTTTCTGTTGCCATGGAAACCACTGCAATGTGATTGGCTAATATCATTTTCTATTGTATTTTAGCCAATGAAAGCGAGAATTTGCGTATGTAATTGCACTGAATTACATTTTTTTGCACTGAAATACTCATTTTGCACTGTGCAGTTACATTTGAACTGCTATGCTCTCAGCCAATCAGCATCGAGTAATTTTTTCATGTATGTGATAATAATAATAATAATAATAATAATAATAATAATAATAATAATAATGGTTGGATCAGAATAGCTTTGTTTTTGTATGTATTGTTATTTTTGCCTTTTGTCTAGCAGTTCGTTATGTCGCTTCATTAGTTATCCTTTTTTCGTACAATTATTCAATTTCAGTCTCTTAGGAATACGTTCTTAGTTAAGTCAGTGTCGTATGCAAATTTAAGTTAGTTGATTGCACCACTTCAAGTGAGTTCCTGCACCAAAACGTTTTTTCTTTTAGATTTTCGCTTTCAGTTTCACAGTTATATCGTGCTATTTTGTCACACAGTTATTCCGTTATTTATTTTCAGTTTTAAACCGTCAGTAATCGTCAGTAACCGTCAGTATACCGTCAGTATACCGTCAGTATATCGTCAAAGTATAGTCATTGACATTGAAAGTACGACGTGTTTATTAAAAGCAAAGAGAAACCATGTGCAAGTCAACAATAATAATAATAATAATAATAATAATAATAATAATAATAATAATAATAATAATAATAATAATAATAATGTACATAATATAATTGCTGTAAATTTGTAATAAATAAAAGGCTTGAAGGTTTAAAATGTGTTCAAAACGTTTTCGACCATTGGGTCATCATCAGTGAATGAAGCGTTCAGTGTTCAGTGTTCAGTTATGGTTTCTACGATATTCCCGAGGGGAACAGTTTAGCGATGAAACAAAGTACTTGTTTGTTTAGAGACGGTCTATGGAGGCTAATTAACAGTCCTTCACAAATTCTGCGTTTGAACAGAGATGTTATTCTGCATAATATTGTCCACTTGAATGAGTGCGTGGGCTCTGTTGCAAGGTGGCGTGCCGGTTCTGAGTTGTGGCGAGGGTTTTCATGTTCTTGTTTTCTTATTTCAAAGTTCCTCATAGTTTCACCAATGTATGTTTCTCCACAAGAACACTCGGCTTTGTACACTACATGGGATGTATGTTGGTTGGCATCTTTTAGTTTAAAGAGACTTAATTTTTCTCGTTTGCCATAGGATGACAAATATAAACTGTCCACCCGTGAGAATGTTCAGTTTGCGTACGAAGCGCTGGCTTAGTTTCTCGTTCTCTTTGCAAAAGGGAAGTTGGATGAAAACTTTCTTTCTTTCTTCAAAGAGATAATCTGGGATTAGCTTCTCTTCTTGTGATTCTTTAGAATCACAGAGAATCACCAGAAAGTGCGGCAATATTCGGGTCACTCGCTAGCTTGTGAAGAACTTTGTATGTATAATCTGGTTGCTTGTATAATAATAATAATAATAATCATAATAATCATAATAATCATAATAATAATCATGATAATAATAATAATAATAATAAATAATAATAATAATAATAATAATAATAATAATAACTTTATTCCTCAAAACAAATTACAAATAAGAGATAGAAAAATAGATAAAAATCCTTATTATAATAATAATAATAATAATAATAATAATAATAATAATAATAATAATAATGATAACTTTATTCCTCAAAACAAATTACAAATAAGAGATAGAAAAATAGATAAAAATCCTTATTTACAAAATATAAAATGATCGCTTGGATTGTTCAATAACAATTAACTAATGATATTAAAATACAAACAATAAATATGAATAATAATAATAATAATAATAATAATAATAATAATAATAATAATAATAATGTTTTAGTAATGTCGAGAATGTACCGGTCAGAGTTTTGCTTAAAGTGCCTATCACCCCTGTGAGATTGTTTTAAAAATATATTCAATACATGCTGAATAGTTGGTGGGTTCAGTATTTTGTGATTTGAACCTTGCGTTTATGAGTTATAGAGGTTTGAAATCTCAATATGCAAATTTGATGACGTCTACTAAGGAATTTGCCATAACTTATTTAGACTTTTTCAAGAAGAACTTATTTTTTGAAATGGGGAAAAAGTTATAAATTCATTTATAAAGACTGTGAAAATATTCTGGAAGTTTTCAAATGTCAATAATCAGCACAAGGGCGTTTTTGTATAATAAATGAAGTCTTAGTAGACGTCATCAAATTTGCATATTGAGATTTCAAACCTCTATAACTCATAAACGCAAGGTTGAAATCACAAAATACTGAACCCACCAACTATTCAGCATATATTGAATAGATTTTTAAGACAATCTCACAGGGGTGATAGGCACTTTAAACTTTTCTCCTCTCGTCGTTCCAATTTTGTTGTATGGTTGTGAAATTTGGGGAGTGTATTTGTTGGGGAAAATATCTAATTTTGAAATTTTTAAGAAGAAATTGTTTGATGTTGTCAATGATATTGAGAAGCTTCATTTGAAATTTTGTAAGCGAATTTTGGGAGTCCATTCAAAAGCAACTAATATAGCAATATATGCAGAATTAGGTAGAATACCTATGATCGCTCAAATTTCTATTTTGATTGTAAAATATTGGATTCGTATTAGAGATCCAATGTTTAATGATACTATGATAGGAAAAGCCGTAAACCTATGTGTACAATCTAATTTTCAGGGAGTAACATTCACAAATTACATTTTATGTGGTTTAAAATCTCTTTCTGATATTTTTGTTTCTGCAAAACAAATTAGTGTCTTGTCAAAATATCTAAAATCCACATTATTTGAGTTTTATTCTAAGAAATGGAAGACCCAGGTCCAACAGAGTAGTTTGTTAAATAATGACGGCGGAAAATTACGTACATTAAACCAAGTAAAGTTGAATATATTTTGGTTTTGAAAAATCTTGACGGCCTTGTTTCTAATTTCCATACAAGGTTAAGAATATCCGCACACAAACTACCTGTTGAATCTGGCCGTTACAAGCAGATTCCATATGAAGCCCGTATTTGTAAATTATGTAATGCTAATGAGGTAGGAGATGAATTTCATTACATAATGAATTGTACAAATAGAGTTTTTAAAGATTTGAGAGAAAATTTTATGTTTGATTTATTGATTATAAATAACTCTTTCCGCTCTTTTACTAAGCGGGCTTTGTTTTTGTATCTTTTTTCTATGAAAGATGAGTCTATTTTGAAGAGTTTTGCTAAATATTGTTATAATGTCATAGTCTCGTTTGATGATCATATCAGACTTTTATCTTAGTATATATATTTACGTATAGATTTGATTGTAATAATAATAATAATAATAACACTTTATTTAAACCCAATGTATCAGTATGATGGTATAAGGAATAAAGATTATTATTATTTACTGCCGATATCGAACACCAATGGGCAATTAGTCAACAGGATTCCCACACCGATACTGTACAGTGACACACATAACAGGAGCATGGACTGAATGTTGTGTAAACAGTTTTCTTATTAAAGTAGTTAGGAACCTTATAACCCCACAGGTTGCAGTATTGCATGGTAGGGGGTACACGTTCCCTAATTTTTCCCACACAGTGGGTTTTTGGGGTTTTCGTGTCCGGCATGCTGCCTAGTTTAAGCCGGCCGATCTGTATGGGATTTACAAACTCGAGCCGTAGGCGAGAGTTTGTAAATCCCATACAGATCGGACGCGAATATTGTATATTACTTATCGAATCCAACGATGTATAAGTGGATGTTTTACTATAATTTTGATGATAGGAAACAGTTTGGCCAAGAAAATCCAAGTTAAAGTTGAATGCAAATGAGGACGAATCTCTTGCCGATTTACAGATGTCTGCTACGCTTATGATTTCTATTGTATTTCCCTCATTAATTATTCATGAATTCGATAACTAAGATTATAAAATCAGTACGTTGAGAATAATCTGTTCTACACATGCTGCCATTTTTCCATGTCGGTATCCTTGCAGCAAGGTGGAGGCTAAAAGGGATGCCTCAAAAGGACCTTATTAAATATTCATTTCCATGACGTCAGTCGACGCTCTCCGAAAGAGTTCTCGGGTTTTCGTTTTTTTTTATCGACTGATAAAGGGGCGTTAATGTTTAGGTAATAATAATGCGGGAAAGAGCGGGAATATTTTAAATTTTAAAATAACTAAATCCCTGTACTCATGGATTCGCTATCACTACTTGAAAAATTGAACAATTTTGTTGCAATAGACAACTGACTAGTTTGGCTATGCTAAAGATATAGAAGAACTGACATATCAAGCTCTAATGCAGTTCGAAACCATCACGGCGACTCGATTTTCTTACTTTTATAGCAAATATTTTGGTAAACAAAAGAGATATTACGGCAGGCGCGTTACTGGACATTTTTCAGCTTTCCGAAAAGTGTTGAAGAACATCATTAAGTTAGCGCAGATACTGAATGAGCTCGTCTCGGCCTAGCTGTTTCCCTGGTGAGGTATACTTGAATCGGCTGTCAGTGTTCTGCAGGTGGCTTGCAACTGAACGGTTTTGGCGTGAAATTGCAGTAAGACGTAAAAGTTACTTTTATAGCTTCAGTGTGCCGACTGCCACATTTATTCGTTTCTCTCAGGATGTCATCGTATGATTTTTATTGACTACCGAGAAAAATCGAAATGAAATGCTCTTTGAGAAATTGACACAAAAACAATATCGCGCACTGTCTAGACACGGTGTACGAGCAGGGTCTTTGAAGAGTTTCATTTTAAAAATCCCTTTCGGAGGCAGTTGTTTGGGAACTAACACAAGGGCGAACTTTTTTTGAGTTTTTTTGTCTTGTGTAGGTAGATAGTACTAGTATAGAGCCGGAGAGGAATCAATACGATTAATATGAGGCCAGCGTTAGGTTGTGACACTATACGTGATTCTGAACATTGATAACAAATATTCTTCGATAACAATTAACATACAGTAGTGAATTGAATTGATGTTTATTTGCACTCTTGATGTACAGTATTACATAATAATCGATGATACTCACCACTCCATCATAATACATGTAAATAAAACCAACTTTCAGTACACTCAGAGCTAGACTTGCCACAAGTCAACCTCTCTTGTATCCCAGATGTGCGAGCGAAGCGAGCCATTGAGGTCGCGAAGCGACCGATCGAGCGCGGAGCAACAGAAAGAGGAAGGACTTTTCGAAAGTCTAACTCAGAGCCAGCGATTGTGCATTTTGATTTCCCCACGTTCCGCCATATTGAATTTGATTCTTCGGG
Source organism: Actinostola sp. cb2023 (assembly GCA_033675265.1). Taxonomy (NCBI): domain Eukaryota; kingdom Metazoa; phylum Cnidaria; class Anthozoa; order Actiniaria; family Actinostolidae; genus Actinostola; species Actinostola sp. cb2023. The sequence goes on along the minus strand of JAUJYZ010000213.1, from coordinate 88,710 downwards.
AAATGAGCTCGGGGGATTGTCGTGACGTCGTGGAATTGAATATTTAATGAGGTCCTTTTGAGGCATCCCTTTTAGCCTCCACCTTGCAGCAAAACCAACAGTCTAGATGGCTGTCCAGCATGTGCGTGAGGTTTTCTTGTTGTTTGTTTACTTTTCCCAAGCATGGTTAAGCTACTGTTTGCAGGGGCTTCATGTGGTTGTCCATGACTTGGCTAGTACTCGCTATATGTTATATCTAATAGCAGTCTTGTATTCAAACCACAATGATATGGCTGGCTATCTACAGTAACATGGGCTGAATTTTCTTATTGTCAGTTTTTAAAGTTTATCAAGTATAGTGAGGTTTGGTTAATAGTTGCTATGTTACCTATTGGTAGTCTTGTATTCAAACCATAACTATATGGCTATCTAGCTTACCTGTAGGCCAAAATTTATTCTTATTGTTAGTGTACTTTTATCAAGATGTATGGTCAAGCAACTGTATATGCAAGGGCTTCAGTTGTGGTCCATGAATTGGTTACCATATAGACCAATAATAGTCTCTTAGTTGGGTAACTGTCTAGCAGGGGCAGTAGATACCTCGACAGTGATTTGTTTAGCCATTGCCTCGTTTGGTGCTGCTTTTCCTTTGGGTGGGGCTTGCATCATCCCCATGATGCATTTGGCGTTTTGTGGCCCTCACCTTTACTGAGGCAAGTCTAGATTGTTTATAATGGTTAATGAATATTGTATTCTGAAAAGTTAGTATTATATTTGTCTAATAAAGCGGCTATGGACCAAGAGGCCCATAGCCATTTCACTCCAAGCTTGAGTTATCCTTATCATGCCCAGTAAACGAGCTACAGGCAAAGCAGCAATTTTGTAATTTGTTGAATAGCCACGGGAAAGCATATTTGATGCGCCTGAGTGGCTTGCACGTCTATTTTTTAGTCGATTAAGTTTATCTACTTTACTACGAAATTTCTAACCTTCTACCTTGTATCCTACTTGGTCATCTAAAGATTATCATCCTCTGGACACAAGTTATGAATTTTGGAATCGCTAGGACCGTTTTACCATTATTAATTTCAACTTTAAAACCGGCACCTCTACAACAATGGTCGACTCGCTGTTACTCGTCTTCTTACATGAAAACAGTCAACCAGTTTATTTTCCAGAACAAGATGCTCCCAAGACTTTCATCTGATGTTTACTCATCAATAAAGCGCTTCGGTATTGAAAGATATCGACGTGGCTCAAGGAGTGGAGCCAATATTAAACATCAACGAAACGACCAAAATTTGCATATTCCAGTTCGAATAACTGGTCAAATAGGTTATTGTTCTAAACCGCTCAGCCATTGTAATCTCAAGAATCTCAGTCAACTAAAATCCTCTGCTATTTCTGCTGCTCCTAGTAATCTTGTTTTCTCCAATTCGCATTCCAATTCTCCAATTTTCTCCTTTGGCCTTTGGAACGCTCGCTCTATCAACAAAAAATCTGCTTCAATTTGTGATCTAGTCATCAACAAGAATCTGGATATTTTAGCAATAACTGAAACTTGGCTTTCAGATGTCATCGATAAAGATTTCACTGTTGCCGAAGTCCTCAATAATCTACAGGATTATAACATTCAACATCTCTCAAGATCCACTAGAAAAGGAGGTGGAATTGCAGTTCTCCTTCGAAAAGGGTTTAAAATCAAGAACGTTATGGATTCTTCGTCATCTGCAATGGCATGTCTTACTCTCACTCTTAACTGCGGAAACTCGAATATCCATCTTGTTATCATCTATCGACCGCCGCCATCTAAGAGGAATAAGTTCACCAACACTCAATTTCTAAATGAGTTCTCAAACTTACTGGAGAAATTAACAGTCGTCTCTGACTATCTTCTCATTGTTGGTGATTTTAATTACCACATCGACTGCAGTTCTGACCATGACGCAGCCACATTTTTGGACATGCTTGAATCAGCTAGTCTTAATCAACACGTATCGCAATCAACTCACCATCGTGGCCACATCCTAGATCTCGTTATCAACAGACAGGGTAGTAACATTTTATCTGACATAACTATCCTTTCAGACCTGCCATCAGATCATGGCGCTGTTGTCTGCAGTCTTGATTTACCTGCTCCTTCAAAAAACGTGTGTTCGTTGACGTTTCATCCACCGTATCGATAAAAAGACATGGAATGATGACCATTATAGAGTTTCTGCTGACAAAAAATCAAGTATCCGATGTCAACTATGCTGCTGATGAGCTTGAAACATTCCTACGTTCACTGCTGGATAAACATGCCCCTATCGTTTCTCGTTCTATGACTCTTCGACCAAACGCGCCTTGGTTCAACTCTTCCTTACATGAGTCCAAGCGGAAGAAGCGTCAATGCGAACGCAAATACTTGTCAACACGCTTAGAGATTCACCGCCAGATCTACCGTGACCAATGTTCTCTCTATTTATCACATTGGCTGAACAGTTCTCTCTCTATTTCCTCGAAATTAGAGATGCTCCCCAAAAGGCTACCACAGACCGACAACAGTGGCTTACCTGAATCAGTACTCTGCACCTCAACTTTTCCAAATTTTGATGACGTATCAGAAGATCTTGTTAGCCGCATGATCTGTAAATCTGCATCGAAATCATGTGCGCTTGATCCAGTTCCCACCACCCTCCTCAAGGACTCACTTGGTGTACTACTGTCTACCATAACACATTTAATTAATCTGTCTTTAAAACAAGGAGTTTATCCCGACCTGTTTAAGAAAGCCCTTATTCGCCCTGCACTGAAGAAACCAAACTTAGACCCTGAAGAGTTTTCTAATTATCGACCAGTTGCCAACCTGTCATTCCTATCAAAGACTTTGGAGCGCATTGTAGCTACTCAACTAAACGATTACCTTGAACACAACAACCTACTTCCTAAGATGCAGTCTGCCTATCGCCCAAGGCACAGCACTGAGACAGCTATTCTACGGGTTTTCAACGACATCCAGCGTTCTATCGATAACCGCCTAGAAGTTGTTCTAGTCCTTTTGGATCTATCCTCAGCCTTCGACACTCTAGATCATGAAATCCTTATAGACAGATTGCAGCACAGATATGGTATTGATGACATTGCTCTACGATGGTTCAATTTCTATCTCTCCGGCCGTTCCCAAGCTGTCATGATTAATAACATTACCTCTGATGTGCGTCAACTGCCATATGGTGTCCCGCAAGGATCAGTCCTTGGACCTGTGTTGTTCTCTCTGTATTTTGCTCCACTTGAGGTATTCATCCGTGCACATGGTTTAGGCTTTATGCTGTACGCCGACGATACTCAACTGTATATCTCTTTAAATCCTAACAACAAGGATAATCGTTTGTCGTCTCTTAGTATGTAATCAAGGAAAGACTGAGATTCCGTTACATTATCAATTAACCTTATTGGAGCGAGCTGCAATTCACCTGAAGCTCGTGACCATGGTGTAGTCCTTGACAGTCACCTTCAACTAACAACTCATGTCAACAATGTCTGCAAGGCAACCTCTCTTAGTATACGCAACATCGGACGTATCCGTAAATACATTGGAAAGGCAGAGGCTGAGCGCCTTATTCATGCATTTCTATCATCTAGGCTTGACTACTTGTAACAGCATTTTAAACGGCCTACCTGACCAACAACTCAAAAAGCTGCAGAGAATTCAGAACACAGCAGCAAGGAGAGTTACCAGAACAAAGACCACAGACCACATTCATCCTGTCCTTAAATAACTCCATTGGCTACCAGTCAAGCAACGTATAACTTTCAAGATCCTACTCACCACTTACAAGGTACTCCATGGTCTGGCTCCCACTTACATTACAGAGCTCTTACAAGAATACAAGCCTGCTGGTTCACTTAGATCATCCACGCGCAACCTCCTGTCTGTTCCACGTGTGAACACCTCACACTATGGTGACTGTTCTTGTTCTGTTGCTGGTCCTGTACTCTGGAACTCTTTGCCTGACGACATCAGAAAGATAGACTCTCTAGAACAATTTAAATCTTCGCTTATTTCGATCAGTTTATTCATGACATTTTAAATTTATTTTTAAAAATTTTTTCTTTTTTTTTCTTTCTATTTTTTTTTCTATATCTTTAATATATCTTCAATTTATAGTATTTTATTATTATTATTATTTTAATTTATAATCCACTAGTTTTTTAGTTCTTTTTCTTATTGTAAAGCGCATCGAGGTTATTATTATTATTATAAAAACTTGTTGTGTGTTTCCCTACTTTAGAAGTACTTTTCTGTCGTTCTTTTAGACGTGTTATTTTTCAATAATAATAATAATAATAATAATAATAATAATAATAATAATAATAATAATAATAATAATAATAATAATAATAATTTATTAAAAACGCATTAATCGAAGTCTCAATGTTTTTACAATGTTAAGTGAAGTTTAGAAAACGAGAGGCCGTGTTGTATCGGTGGATATAGATACGAGGCGAAATATCTATATACCCGATACAACACGGCATCGAGTTTTATAAATGACTTCTAAAACCCAACATTCATTTAAACTGATATTTAATAATTTCCGATGGAAAAGGTTAAAGAAAATCACAAATTTGTAGGTAACTGGATGTCTGTTACACTGCGACCATACGGCACTGAACACCATAATTCGTCCCACATTTGAAAGAGTTATTGTAGGTATCATTAGGAACCTAGTAATATTACATTCCAAAATTGCCTATGTGAAGGTCAGTGATGCGATACTAAAACTTAGACCATTGCATACAGGCCTGTGTTTCGGGTAGTTAGTTCTAGAACTGATTAACGAAACATGAGTGTTCTATCACTTTTAGTTATAACACTCATGTTTATGCATGAGTGTTATAACTAAAAAGTTATAACACTCATGTTTTATTAATCAGTTCTATAACTAAAACCTGGCAGGTCTGTATGGGGGTATAAAGGTCCATGCACCTGACAAAATGACCAGCTCCCATTGGCCTAATAGCTCATGAATTATTAATGAGTTTTAGAATGAAATATATAAACACTGACTGGTACAAACCGGTTTGTGAACCGTGTAATACGCTCGCATATATGCACTCGATTTGTACTTTCACTCAAAAGCGCGGCCGTACAATAAAAGTATATGTACCTTGATGACTTACCCATGAAGGTAATGGTAATATCGTTAAACCATTGGGCGACGTACGACATGAAGTACAGCACGAGCAGAAGCTAACAAGATAACAATGTCGATCAGTGATTATCAATGCCAGTAGTACCTCGACATCAACAACATTAACTCCATCGCTGTAACATAGCGTATTTAGTATTGCCGGTTTTCACTTACAAATGTCATCTTAGATTTTCTGGGCTTTATATCGAGTATAATTGAACAAAAGGTCTTACAACCTAGAGAGCCGTCCAAATCGTGTATCTCAACCAAAGTTTGAGTTATAAGAAGCTTTCACTAGCGATCAAATGTGAAATGTCTTAAACAACTCAGTTTCTCAATAGAAATATTAATCAAATCAAACTGAAGAAATAGAAAACGAGGCAGCGTGCTCTATCGAGTTATAGAAGCACGCGCGGGAATTAGAAGAAGAGTAGGAGAGGCCGGGGCCATTCCATGGAGGGGGAATAGTAGGAGAGGGGCCATTCCCTGGAGGGGGTAATAGTAGAAGAGGGGCAGTTCGCTGGAGGGGGAATAGTAGGAGAGGGGCCATTCCCTTCAGGGGGAATAGTAGGATAGGGGACATTCCCTGGAAGGGGGAATGGTAGGAGACGGCCCATTCCCTGGAGGGGGATTAGTAGGAGAGGGGCCATTCCCTGGAGGGGGGAATAGTAGGAAAGGGGCCATTGCCTGGAGGGAGAATAGTGGGAGAGGGGCCATTTCTTGGAGGGAGAGGGAGAGAGGGGGAATCCGAGAACGCCTATTTTTCTCTGAAGCTTTTGTTTGATATTGCATAGGGGTAAACAGTAGCCTGATTTTCAGACGGCAGGACGTCATCCGCTTTCCTCCTTCTCGAATGAGCCCCTGCCTTATGAAAATCAGGCTAGGTAAACAGGGGACTTTCTAGGGTCATGTTCAAGAATTAAAAGCGACGTGCAAAAGAGCTGTGCATGAACTTTACTTCTTTAGTATTACGTCAAGTGGTTTCATGTTGTTCCTCTCCAGGAAGCTAGGGCATTTTGTTTGTTCTACAGGGGATGACCGATGAATGGCTGATGAAGGGCATACATTGTTATTTTGTTTGTTATTATGCCCATACATTTTTATTTATTACAATTAGCCTCAGAAGAAATGGTTGGTCTGTCTTTGTAGTTATCGATACACACTGATGGAGACGTTCGACGTAGCTAAATGGGAGGTCTACAATATTCGACTAAAGTGTTGGGAAACTTTCACCTTATGAAATAGAAACATCTCTCTCCTCTCTCCTCCTCTCTCCCCCTCTCTCCCCCTCACTCCCCCTCTCTCCCCCCTCTCTCCCCCCCTCTCTCCCCCTCTCTCCCCCCTCTCTCCCCCTCTCTCCCCCTCTCTCTCCCCCTCTCTCCCCCTCTCTCCCCCTCTCTCCCCCTCTCTCCCCCCTCTCTCCCCCTCTCTCCCCCCTCTCTCCCTCTCTCCCCCTCTCTCCCCCTCTCTCCCCCTCTCCCCCTCTCTCTCCCATCTCTCCCCCCAAAACGTCCTGTCTATATATGCAATGTATGACAAAATGCAACACGGTGTCTAAAGTACTTTTGTCGGAGATTGTAGCTTACCTTAACAGAGTCCGCGAGATCTTCAACAAGGAAAAGACTTCTAATACACACAGCGTAATTCGCAAAGTAACTCGCAGCCTTTTCTCCAATATCATTAGCCTACAGACAAATAAACACCATGTTTCTTGCGCTAAGTAATCGCGCATGCGGATCATGTACCGCGCCGTTTGCAGTAATAAATAAAGCGGTCGACTTGACACATGCTTTTCCTGGTATCGCGAATAGATTCTCCGTGGAAACATGATTTCGGTTACTGAAATATAGCATGCATAGTTCTCAAAAGAACAGTTACAGACACGACAAAAATCACTCGCACATGAAGGCATAGGCTTTCGGCCCGTATTGCACTGTTTTTAGGAGTTTCCATGTGCAAAAGCCGTGGTAATTCTCCTACCGCGAACGCCACGTACCAAGCGAGTCCAGTATGTAGTATTTGTTCGTGTGCATCATCTTTCAACAACTGATTTTTAATTGGATATCAGCTGAAGGCGTATCCGACAATAACAAGTTGCTGACAGCTTTTGACATGTGTGAAAAAAGGCGTAATTCGTGTTGGGGTGGTTTGTCCACAGTCCCTTCTTTTCCTCTCCCTTCTCCGCCTCTGAACTCTCCCCAATCCTCGCGCGTCCGGGATTGTTTTTCTCTCGTTCGACTGAGTCTGGAGGGAAAAGGGGGACTGTTCACAGTCTAAGAACATAGCGATGTGGACATTCAGCAGGATATGCATGTTGTAAACTACTAGTTCCAACAGAACGGTCTTGCCATGACATCCCAACACTTCAGTCTTGGCGGAATTTCATGACGAATAGTATTTTTTTGCATTTCAGTACATGGTCTCCAAATCATCCCTCATAGAGGACAGCGAAACAAAGTATTAACGAGAGAGCATGAATTTATATATATATATATGATATTTCGATAACCGAAACGAATTTTAAATGGCATATATACATATATACATATAGTAATAGTTGTAGTTCAAGACTTTAGAATTGATTCATTGGTTTATTGCTACAGGTCTGTTTCATATGATCATAAAATGACCACACTCGCTCCTATAATGTTGAGCACTCTCTGGAAAACCGTTCTAATATCAGTCAATATTAGAATTGACATATATACATATATATACCTATTTCAAAAAAGGTTGTGGAAGACATCAGTCCATAGACGATAGGCTATAGGTCGTTCCAAGACATCAGTCCATAGACGATAGGCTATAGGTCGTTCCAAGACATCAGTCCATAGACGATAGGCTATAGGTCGTTCCAAGACATCAGTCCATAGACGATAGGCTATAGGTCGTTCCAAGACCGAACTGCATTATTTATGGTATCAGCTTGAATGTCGTGGATGCCAGAGAAAATTCGATTCAAAATTTGTCTTTTCCTCTTTGAAATCAAATAGTTACGATATCATACAGCTTTTCATACAGGAAGTGCTATTTTCGGCTATTCAAGCTGATACCACAATGCAGTTCGGTCTTGGAATGACCTATAACCAAGAGACCATAAGGGACAGAGAGGGAGTCTCGCGCTATTCTTGGGATATCTTAATTTCAATAAATCTATTTTTAGAATGCGGACGTCTGAGGAAATTAACTTCCGGTTCAAAGTAGATGGCGGCTAAGATCTATCTTACTCTATCCCGGCGAAATAAAACAATGTTTTTGTTTTGTTTTTTTGAATTTGATTACTTTTTATAAATGACTCCGATAATTTATAGATTATTAGACTTTTGAGACGGCAGTAATGAGTCAGATGATAACAAAGAAAATGTAAATGTCCCGCGGAAAGAAACTAGTGAATGCTTTTTGTCAACAACTGCTTCTTTCATCTGCACCAAAATGTCTAATTCTTCTTCCATTTGAGACCTGCTTTCTGATCAGTGTTATTTTTCGTTTCCCTTTCTTTGCTGAGAGAGTGTCTTTCCCAAGTTTAATTTGGTAAACTTATTCGTTTCAGCATCAACTGATTTGAGAAATAATAAGCTTACTTATTACTTGAATCTGACTGAGCAAAGTCACAAACAAGGGAATACAATATACCGGTGATGCGGCCTCTATTTTAAATGGTACTCGATGGATAACAAAGTAATGTTGAACGGTTTTGCGCTCAACTTTTTATTTTCACTGAAGCGGCCATAAAAGCCAACTTGTGGACTCAGTGAATCCAGTAAACGTTGAATCAAAACTTGAATGAAGTAAACCGTAGTTTTTGCAGAGATTTCAAGTCATTCAGATGCCGTTATACACACAAAAAATATTCACAATCCATTTTTAAGTCATTTTAGGTAAAGAAAATACACAACAAACACGCTTACTTTCACTGCTTGTTTGATTCACTCGTGACTCGTCTTGTCGCTCATCATGGTCATCACGGCAAATTTGTTTTTGAATAGCCTTGTGAAAACTCTTCAAACGCCACAACGATAATTACAAGATACCACTAAACCACATCCAAGAATAAATTGAAGTCACTTTCTGACGAAATAGTTTGACGAAAGAGACGAAAATACGTCTTTGAAAGTCTTCGGCGAAGCCGGCAGCTTTGCATCCACCGCTACAACAATCAACAGCCTTTTTGGAAAACCAGCAATTTTCACGACTTTATCCTTAGATTTTCCATCGGATTTTAGTCTTTATTGCACTTTCAAATCGATTACATCTATTCTTGGGAATGTTTTTCTTAATTGTTCAGGGCAGAACACCAAGAGGAAAGTACAAATGTTAGCTAGTGTTTTGTAACTCGATGCTTAGTAACTGGAGAATGTAACATAAGGGGGCGGGGCACATGTTTTGTGGTCTCTGTCCGGATTACTGTAGTATGACAACACAACGCAAGTAAAAGAAGATTGTTCTCAAATTTGACCATAGTTATAGTATTATTCTAAAATCAAACAAAAAGAAGGTAAAGAACACAAGTAACATTTGGGGGCTCAGACGGGAAGTCTGCTGTTCAGGTTACGTTAATTCCTGAGTGTAACGGCGGACTAAAATGGTCAAGTTGAATACTTAGCAAAAGAACGTCGATCAGCATGGGAGACCACGAGGTGGAAGATACACAATTTGAATTAGAGGCCAAGATCTACGGATTGTCCAGTGAGCGTTTGCTAGAATTGGCGGAAAGGTTCGATATTCAAGTTGTGGAATCAAGGAGACCTGCTATCACAAGATGTATTGTTGCGGGGATTGCAAAGTTAGTTGAGAAATCGCCAAAGAAGATGGAATTCTTAGCAGAGATTGGTGATTTCATAAACGGAAACCCTCCCCCATTGGACACATCTGAAGTTAGCGGGGTTAGCTCGGATTCAGTATCTGGTAAGAAGCCTTCTCAAAAGGTAAGCATTGACGTGGGAAAAGTTCTCAAGAAGGATTTTAAGATTCACGGCGTGGTTGGGGCTGATAGCACTAAGGATAGTCTGACATTCATAAGTATTATGAGACAGATTGACACAGGGTTAACCACAGGATACTCGGAGCACGAAATTATAGAAGCTGTTATTCGCGCTGTTAGTGTAAATTCAAGGCTCAGGCCATATTTAGAGTTGGTTTCTGATCTATCTCTGACACGCCTAAAGCAAATATTGAGAGTTCACTTCAAACAAAAGAGTTGTACCGAGTTGTACCAAGAACTGTCAGTGTTATGCCAAGACGTCAAAGAGACGCCTCAAGATTTTCTGATTAGAGCCATGAACTTACGGCAACAAGTTATTCTTAGTTCGAAACAGAGTGAGGGGGCCATAAAATATGATCCTCTGTTAGTTCAGGCCCTATTTGTGCATGTAGTGGAGACGGGGCTAGTAGATGAATCAGTCAGAGCAAAGTTACGTCCTTATTTAGAAATGGATGGCGTTACCGATGAGGTGTTAATGGAAAAGGTCAACGTTGCCGTATCAGCCGAAGCTGAGCGGTTCAACAAAATGAATGTGTCCAAGAAAGCGGTAAAGGTCCATCAAGTTACTCAAAATTCCCACCGTGAGGGGGAGGGTCAGTCTGGGGTAAATGCAGTTGCCAATAAGAATGAAAAACCAAACAAGCTCTTCGCCACGCTGGAAGCTGTCCAGGCCGATCTGGCATATCTTAAAGGGGTCGTCAATCAATCGCGCCCAAGATTAGATCACAATGAAAGCAATAGCGCCGGCCAATCACAATTTCGATCGTCGAGATTTCGCCTTTGTAGAGATTGTGAAGAGAAAGGAATGGATAGATGCAATCACTGTTACAAGTGCGGATCGACAACCCACTTTGCCAGAGGTTGTCGGGCTGAACGAGAGTCGGAAAACGCCAGGCGGCTGCAGTCAAGGGACAACCAGTAGCCGCCCAATCGAATACGTCCCATACTTGTATGTCCTGTGGGAAAGTCGACAGTAAGAACCAATTTAAGAAATGTTCTCAATGCCACATAGTTAGATACTGTTCGACAATCTGTCAGACTAAACATTGGATAAAACACAAGGCGCTTTGTAACGCGATAAAACAATTATCTAAGCCATGCCACTCGACAAACACGGATGATGGACATTACGTGAGCCATTTGTCGCCGAAAGAACATTCGCAACTCGTAAGTTTAGTGGGACGGCGATGTATGGTGAAATGCTCGCTAAATGGAGTGCCAGCCGAAGTGCTATGGGACACGGGCGCGCAAGTCTCGCTACTTTCGCTTGTATGGGTCAAACGGAATTTACCGGATGCAGAAGTACATGGAATTGAAGAGTTATTAGGAGAACGCGAACTAGACTTAAAGGCCGCGAATGGAACATGTCTTCCTTATGAGGGCTGGATAGAAGTTAAGTTTAAGTTGCGTGACGGAAACTCACACTGTGAAGTAGATGTTCCATTTCTGTTATCCCGAGATCCGCTCGACTCGCCTATCATTGGTTATAACGTAATCGAAGAGATCTCTAGGCGTACTTCTATCGACCCTACGATTGACAAAGACAAACAACTTGCTGACATTCTCAGCGAATGTATGGTAGGAGTAAAGAGTAATAAGATCGACGCACTGTACAATTTGTTCGAGCTAAGCAACCAGAAGAACTTTGTACAGTGAAAACAACAAGACAAAGTGTCGTAATCCCACGAGGGCAGTCAATGTACGTTTCATGTTATGCAAGGGTGGGGCCCAATACTAACAAACTTCCGGTTTTGTTTGAAGCTAGTACCATCCAGGATTGGCCAGACGGCGTGACGGTGCCAGAGATGCAGTTAACGACAATCAAAGCATTCTCTAACAGAGTTAGCATCCAGCTAAGTAATTATTCTAGTCATGACATTGTGTTAAAAGGAAGGACAGTACTTGGAAGTTTACAACTAGTAAATTCAGTTACCCCCCTTGAAGTAGAGTTGAAAGAAACACCAGTCACAGACAAGGTCACTGCACCAGCGTTGGATACTTCAGGTAGTGCGACACCATTTAATAACGTACACGACCTACAAGATAACTCTGTCGATAATCAATCAACACGTGTAAGAATCGAGGATATTGACTTAAGCACTTTAACTAAAGAACAACAAGATAAGGCGCGGCAAATGCCGTGGAAAAGTGGAAACGCGCTATGGAAGAGGCCTATGCTAAGGCCAGTAAAGCTGCAAACCAGAGCGCTGTGAAAGGAAAGAAGCAACATGACAAACGACTAAGATCATCTGTACTACAACCGGGAGACCGTGTATTGGTACGCAATTTGACGCCACGTGGTGGACCAGGGAAGCTCCGCGCATACTGGGAAGACGAAATCCATGTGGTGGTATCGCGTAAGAGGCCAGACAGCCCTGTGTATGTACTTCGCCCAGAATCGGGGAGGGGGCGAGATCGTACACTTCACCGTAATCTACTTCTGCCATGTAGTTATTTACCAGTAGAACAACCAGATTTGCGACGAGATGCAAGGCCGAGGCGTGTAGCGGAAAGACCTCCAACTCCGTTTCCTGCTCCTGATGACGGATCTTCAGATGAAGACGAATTACTTACATTCACGATGTATTTACCGCAAGAAGAATCTGTTGGTGACACATCTCTACATGTTAGCCTCAACGACGAGCAGACGGAAGTAGAGAGTGTACCTGAGCATACAGAGGAAGTACAGTCGCAAGGTGACGATGATACACAGCATCAAGGTAACGACAGTACAACGGGAAACAACGATGACGATGCTACACAGAATCAAGATAATGACAGTACAACGGGAAACAACGAAGAAACCATCCAAGGACGTCCGAGGCGGATTCGTAGACAACCGTCAGTTTTCACCTATTTGGCTCCTGGGAACCCAGTGTACCTCAACCCAGTGACTGTATATCCTGATAATGTGTACAACACACAGATACCATATTACTGGCCACCCACGCAAGTTCAACCCACACAGACTTATGGATACAGCGTACCACAGACGTATGGCTACAGCGTACCACAGACGTATGGCTACAGCGTACCACAGACGTATGGCTACAGCGTACCACCGACGTATGGATACAGGGTACCACATGCAGTTTACAACTAAGCAGTCTACAATGAACAATGAACACTTATATCATTTTTATATATATTGTATTAAAAAACGTTTGAGAACATCAGGTGTTTCTACACCTTTACATAACAGTCATGTATGATTATTAACAGTTTATAGAACTAGCCCATACATCAGTTGGTTAGCATGGACAGCAAGAAGAACAATAGATCGGAAGGCCTGATCAACCTACCAAGAATCTAATTACGTGTATTCATTGTTAACTAGAATGAACCAACAAGTATGTAACAAACAAATTGTTTTAGAAAAACCATTGTCAAATGTCACGGATGACATCTCTTTAGGAGGGGCGAGTGTTAGCTAGTGTTTTGTAACTCGATGCTTAGTAACTGGAGAATGTAACATAAGGGGGCGGGGCACATGTTTTGTGGTCTCTGTCCGGATTACTGTAGTATGACAACACAACGCAAGTAAAAGAAGATTGTTCTCAAATTTGACCATAGTTATAGTATTATTCTAAAATCAAACAAAAAGAAGGTAAAGAACACAAGTAACACAAACAGCGACCTTCTTCATGCAGCGACCTTCTTGTTGAGTTGGCAGTAGTTTTCGGCGTTTAGTTTTTGTTGTTCATTCAATCCTACAGACCACAACACAAGGCGACTTTTGGACTCTGTTCGAACTTAAACAACTCCTTTCCATATAAAATAAATTATTGTGATGCTTTTCTGATGATTTCAGTCAAAATCATAGCCAAAATACTCGGCCTAAAAAAACAATTTTTACATCTGCTTGAACCGGAAGTTAATTTCCTCAGACGTCCGCATTCTAAAAATAGATTTATTGAAATTAAGATATCCCAGTCCCTATACTGGAAGACTCCCTCTCTGTCAGAGAGAGGGAGACCATGAGACCTCATGGTCTCTTGCTATAACCTATTGCCTATGAACTGATGTCCTCGACAACCTTTTTCGAAATAGGTGTATACTTACCTTGTCCTTGGGCACATTGATGTCCTTATTTAGGTACGAGCTAGAAACAATAACATAGTCAGTAGTGCACTAAACCTAGAGCCGAGATCGACTAACTCTTGTATGAATGCCCTTAAAGTGCCTAGTTTACGTTGAGCCGGGCGTATGTAAAAGCTATGTGCAGAGTATTTAAGTGGTTCATACATAAATCATCTATATGTCTGTTAAAGTATATATGACGCGAATTGCTTTCTTTTGAAATCGATTACAAATGAAGTGAGTATTGGGATGGTTCAGTATTTTGTGATTTGAGCTTCGCATTTGCGAGTTATAAAGGTTTGAAATCGTGCTAATTCGGTGACGTCAGTTTCGTTTTTGCCGTAACTTATTTATATATTTTCAGGCAGAACTCTTTTCTGAAATAGGAAATTTTTTTTTAACATCATGTATATAAGTTGTAGAAAACTTTTTGCCAGTTTAAAAATACGTTGCGGTGTTTATTTTGGTCGTTGCGGTGTTTGTTTTGGTCGTTGCGGTGTTTGTTTTGGTCGTTGCGGTGTTTATTTTGGTCGTTGCGGTGTTTGGTTTGGTCTTTGCGGTGTTTGGTTTTGTCTTTGCGGTGTTTGGTTTGGTCTTTGCGGTGTTTGGTTTGGTCTTTGCGGTGCTTGTTTTGGTCTTTGCGGTGTTTATTTTGGTCGTTGCGGTGTTTATTTTGGTCGTTGCGGTGTTTGTTTTGGTCGTTGCGGTGTTTGTTTTGGTCGTTGCGGTGTTTGGTTTGGTCTTTGCGGTGTTTGTTTTGGTCTTTGCGGTGTTTATTTTGGTCGTTGCGGTGTTTATTGTGGTCGTTGCGGTATTTGTTTTGGTCGTTGCGGTGTTTGTTTTGGTCGTTGCGGTGTTTTTTTGGTCGTTGCGGTGTTTGGTTTGGTCTTTGCGGTGTTTGGTTTGGTCTTTGCGGTGTTTGGTTTTGGTCTTTGCGGTGTTTGGTTTGGTCTTTGCGGTGTTTATTTTGGTCGTTGCGGTGTTTGGTTTGGTCTTTGCGGTGTTTGTTTTGGTCTTTGCGGTGTTTATTTTGGTCGTTGCGGTGTTTGGTTTGGTCTTTGCGGTGTTTGGTTTGGTCTTTGCGGTGTTTGGTTTGGTCTTTGCGGTGTTTATTTTGGTCGTTGCGGTGTTTGGTTTGGTCTTTGCGGTGTTTGGTTTGGTCTTTGCGGTGTTTGGTTTGGTCTTTGCGGTGTTTGGTTTGGTCTTTGCGGTGTTTATTTTGGTCGTTGCGGTTTTGGTTTGGTCTTTGCGGTGTTTGTTTTGGTCTTTGCGGTGTTTATTTTGGTCGTTGCGGTGTTTATTTGGTCTTTGCGGTGTTTGGTTTGGTCGTTTGCGGTGTTTGGTTTTGTTTTGGTCGTTGAGTGTGTTTATTTTGGTCGTTGCGGTGTTTGGTTTGGTCTTTGCGGTGTTTGGTTTGGTCTTTGCGGTGTTTGGTTTGGTCTTTGCGGTGTTTGGTTTGGTCTTTGCGGTGTTTTATTTTGGTCGTTGCGGTGTTTGTTTTGGTCTTTGCGGTGTTTGTTTTGGTCGTTGCGGTGTTTGTTTTGGTCGTTGCGGTGTTTATTTTGGTCTTTGCGGTGTTTGTTTTGGTCGTTGCGGTGTTTGTTTTGGTCGTTGCGGTGTTTATTTTGGTCGTTGCGGTGTTTGGTTTGGTCTTTGCGGTGTTTGGTTTGGTCTTTGCGGTGTTTGGTTTGGTCTTTGCGGTGTTTGGTTTGGTCTTTGCGGTGTTTATTTTGGTCTTTGCGGTGTTTGTTTTGGTCGTTGCGGTGTTTGGTTTGGTCTTTGCGGTGTTTGGTTTGGTCTTTGCGGTATTTGGTTTGGTCTTTGCGGTGTTTGGTTTGGTCTTTGCGGTGTTTGGTTTGGTCTTTGCGGTGTTTGGTTTGGTCTTTGCGGTGTTTATTTTGGTCGTTGCGGTGTTTGGTTTGGTCTTTGCGGAGTTTGGTTTGGTCTTTGCGGTGTTTGGTTTGGTCTTTGCGGTGTTTGGTTTGGTCTTTAGCTTGAAATGATAAACCATGTAGCTTGCATACATTCTCTACATGACCCTTTCCTGCAGCATCAAAGTAGAGATTGTTGACCTGAAAGATATGTACTCACTGTAGTGGATGCTTGAACTCTGTTTTCCAAAATGCTGACCGTGCAGAGAAGAGAAGCCTGAGAACTAGCATCGGAACGATGGCGATCATCGATGTTGTGGACATGACGGTAAGAAGACTGAACTGCGTCAGGCATATTAGAAATATAAAACCGCTGACAAAAACGATCGCTGTGACCTTAATGTCACGCCACAAAATAATGTCACGAAATGAAGTCATTGTAGTCTTTTCCCTACAAAAAAATATAAATACTCTAATACATGATATGTCAATACTCTAATACATGATATGTCAATACTCTAATACATGATATGTCAATACTCTAATACATGATATGTCAATACTCTAATACATGATATGTCAATACTCTAATACATGATATGTCAATACTCTAATACATGATATGTCAATACTCTAATACATGATATGTCAATACTCTAATACATGATATGTCAATACTCTAATAATACATGATATGTCAATACTCTAATACTCTAATACATATATGTCAATACTCTACATGATACATACTCTATATGATATGTCAATACTCTAATACATGATATGTCAATACTCTAATACATGATATGTCAATACTCTAATACATGATATAATACTCTAATACTATGTCAATACTCTAATACATGATATGTCAATACTCTAATACATGATATGTCAATACTCTAATACATGATATGTATGTCAATACTCTAATACATGATATGTCAATACAATACATGATATGTCAATACTCTAATACATGATATGATACTCTAATACATATACTCTAATACATGATATGTCAATACTCTAATACATGATATGTCAATACTCTAATACATGATATGTCAATACTCTAATACATGATATGTCAATACTCTAATACATGATATGTCATGATATGTATGTCAAATACTCTAATACATGATATGTCAATACTCTAATACATGATATGTCAATACTCTAATACATGATATGTCAATACTGATATGTCAATACTCTAATACATGATATGTCAATACTCTAATACATGATATGTCAATACTCTCTAATACATGATATGTCAATACTCTAATACATGATATGTCAATACATGATATGTCAATACTAAATACATGATATGTCAATACTCTAATACATGATATGTCAATACTCTAATACATGATATGTCAATACTCTAATACATGATATATGTCAATACTCTAATACATGATATGTCAATACTCTAATACATGATATGTCAATACTCTAATACATGATATGTCAATACTCTAATACATGATATGTCAATACTCTAATACATGATATGTCAATACTCTAATACATGATATGTCAATACTCTAATACATGATATGTCAATACTCTAATGATATGTCACATGTCAATACTCTAATACATGATATGTCAATACTCTAATACATGATATGTCAATACTCTAATACATGATATGTCAATACTCTAATACATGATATGTCAATACTCTAATACATGATATGTCAATACTCTAATACATGATATGTCAATACTCTAATACATGATATGTCAATACTCTAATACATGATACTGTACATGATAATACTCTAATACATGATATGTCAATACTCTAATACATGATATGTCAATACTCTAATACATGATATGTCAATACTCTAATACATGATATGTCAATACTCTAATATATGTCATGATATGTCAATACTCTAATACATGATATGTCAATACTCTAATAATACATGATATGTCAATAATACATGATATGTCAATACTCTAATACATGATATGTCAATACTCTAATACATGATATGTCAATACTCTAATACATGATATGTCAATACTCTAATACATGATATGTCAATACTCTAATACATGATATGTCAATACTCTAATACATGATATGTCAATACTCTAATACATGATATGTCAATACTCTAATACATGATATGTCAATACTCTAATACATGATATACATCAATACTGTAATACATGATATGTCAATACTCTAATACTGATATGTCATACTCTATACATGATATGTCAATACTCTAATACATGATATGTCAATACTCTAATACATGATATGTCAATACTCTAATACATGATATGTCAATACTCTAATACATGATATGTCAATACTCTAATACATGATATGTCCAAATACATGATATGTCAATACTCTAATACATGATATGTCAATACTCTAATACATGATATGTCAATACTCTAATACATGATATGTCAATACTCTAATACATGATATGTCAATACTCTAATACATGATATGTCAATACTCTAATACATGATATGTCAATACTCTAATACATGATATGTCAATACTCTAATACATGATATGTCATAATACATGATATGTCAATACTCTAATACATGATATGTCAATACTCTAATATGATATGTCAATACTCTAATACATGATATGTCAATACTCTAATACATGATATGTCAATACTCTAATACATGATATGTCAATACTCTACTCTATATATGTCATACTCTAATACAATATGTCAATACTCTAATACATGATATGTCAATACTGATATGTCAATACTCTAATACATGATATGTCAATACTCTAATACATGATATGTCAATACTGCAATACATGATATGTCAATACTCTAATACATGATATGTCAATACTCTAATACATGATATGTCAATACTCTAATACATGATATGTCAATACTCTAATACATGATATGTCAATACTCTAATACATGATATGTCAATACTCTAATACATGATATGTCAATACTCTAATACATGATATGTCAATACTCTAATACATGATATGTCAATACTCTAATACATGATATGTCAATACTCTAATACATGATATGTCAATACTCTAATACATGATATGTCAATACTCTAATACATGATATGTCAATACTCTAATACAAATTTCTTACAATAACTTACAAATTTCTCTGCGCTGATGGTTAATTTTCATAATCATTAAGAGGACAGACATCAAAACAAAATGGCGCGTACAAAGCTGAAGAGGATGGAGAAGATCAATGGAAATTTCCTTCGTTCCAAAAATGAGGAAATTTCAGTTGTACTATGCTTGTCTCTGGAGGAAGTTGAGTCGAAACTCCTACTACGTTCGCTTTCACAATGACTATGATTGCACGAAATAGAAATGATCTCCAAACATGAAAATCCACCGTTGAAAATCATCAAAACAGGCGTGACCTAAAAAAGTCGGGGACAGAAATTTATCGTCACAAGACGGTAAAATAACATCAAAGTAGTATGCGGATCCACTCGGCTGTCGCCTCGTGGATCCAACTACTGGGATATGAGTGACAAAATACACCTCACCGGGCGTAGGGACAGGGTAAAATACATGTATGTCAATGTCGAACGCGTTCATCACATGATATGTCAATACTCCCGCAAATGATATGTCGAAACAATTAGGGTAAAACTTGGCCGATATGTCAATACTGCAGATATGTCAATACTCTAATACATGAAAGAGGTAGGATACATGATGTTACTCTAATGGGATATGTCAATACTCTATACATGATATGTCAATACTCTACATGATCAAATACTCTAATACTGTGATGAGTTTCAATTTTGGATCTAATACAACCTTTTTTGGATAGAAACTAAACAATACTGCTATGAATACTCTAATACATGGCTCTAATACATGATATGTCAATACTCTAATACATGATTTCAATACTCTAATGCTTGTCAATACTCTAATACATGATAGTCTAATACATATATGTCAATACTAATACATGATATGGGACTCTAATACATGATATGTCAAATACATGATAAAATAATTAAAATGAATACATGATATGAAATGCAATATATGACTCCAGATGTATATGATATGAATGTATATGTCACTCTAAAATATGTCAATACTGTGTTATGTTTGTCAATACTAAACTGATATGTCAATACTCTAATACATGATATGCCAATACAGAGAAATTGTCCAATACATGATATGTCAATACTGCAATATAGGATTTTCAATACTCTAAACATGATATGCAAAGCTGCCATGAGTTATATATTTGAGAGCGTCTCATAAAATTGTCAAAGTAGTGGGCAGACGCATACCTGTGGTTTACACATCATCTTGTATTTCTCTTACGAATTTCTTGACTATTTCGTGCAGTTCGTAGTCATTTAGTGTCGCAAAGCGAACGCTATCATTTAGTTTCTGTTCGGACTCAACTTCCTCCAGAGACAAGCATAGTTTTTCATCTGAAATTTCCTCAAGAAATTCAACTTGGAACGAAGGAAATTCGTCCATTGATGACATTTTTCTCCGTCGATCTTCAGCTTTGTACGCGCCATTTTGTTTTTATCTGTCTGTCCTCTTATTGATGATGAAAATTAACCAATCAGCGCGCGAGAAATTTGTAAGTTATTGTAAAAACTCCAATACATGATATATCAATACTCTAAAATGAGTTTATTGTGGAGTATATAGTGTATATTCATATATCAGTTCATGACCCGCATTACATGCAGATATATTCAATGTTCTCGTAGTTTTGAAAATATATGAGCTATTTAACTAAGATCATACAAGTCTGGATAAAAAGGTCGATGATTTGACGGTGTTATTTGAGAGTTTTTTTCCCAGAATTCCTTTTGGTCATAGCTTTCATCATTTTCAACCCAACAACGATTATGCACTCAAGGTACTTAAAGTGCCTATGAAACGAAAAAACAGACCCCGTTTTTATTTGCTACTACGAAAGTTTACTATTTGCTTGTTTCAGGAGGCTTGTTTACATGGCGTTAATAAAAAGTGAATTGAGCTTCAGGAACATTTTCTATTTCGCGCACGAAGTTGGGCATTTTGGGTTTCAAAGTGCGACAATTCCCGCTCGGTCAAACTATAGAAATGTGATGTCATAAGTTGTGCAAACAAAGGCATACACAACTTATGACATCACCGAGCCATTGTCAAGGGCCCAGTCTCTTGTCGCACATTTTGGTTGAAAATGATAATTTTCGAACCGCGAAAAGAAAATGTTCGCACACTCAAAGTCGATGTTTAAATACAGCAAATGTTCAGAGAAAGACCAAACAACAATAATGTACAATAAAACAAGGATCGACATTTTCGTTTCATAGGCACTTTAAGGCCTGGTTCAAGCCTTAAATACCAGAAAAACGAAAACAATTATAATGTCTAATCATTTTGACTAAACATCACAAAAATTGGCATACCTTTACAGTTTTATGTCCTCTACACACTTAAGTGAATGAAATCCAAAACAGCGTATCACGTGGTTAACCACGTGACAAATAATTTTGAAAATAAAATATAAAATGCGGTCGCCAGTTTAAGAGCAAAGTGAAAGCAAATAGTTGTGTATAATCACGTTTATGATCATCTATTAACCTTCGTTTAGAAAACCTGTCTTCCGCTTTTTGCAAGGAGAATATTTCGGAAAAGAGGTCACGTGACCATTTCATCAGTTTATATTTCTGTAGTTTTCTCTTAAACTATAATTCCGAGACAGGTTTTCTAAACGCTATCTTGTTTAACTGGTTATCCTTAACGCTACTACGTAAAAACTATTTAATTGTGATTTGAATTCGCGACCGCATTTAAGAAAATCTATATTTTCCGCCATAAGATCACGTGACCACATGACGTCACAATTTTTAGAACCAAATTGTCATAAATCTTGTATATAACCTTATGCCTAAATATGAGTGCCTAAGTAAATAAGGGTAGTGAGTTATTACAAGAAATGTGTCGTTGTCCTAAGTTGTTGCATATTGCATTCCCAGACCGAAGTGCATTATTGCCAAAACTGAGATCATGGTTGATTTGTTTGCAGGTATTCGAACCACAAAATAGAAGAAAACACATGTATTGATCAGCCCATGATGCACTTCGGTCAGGGAATGCAATGACTGGGAGCAGTGAGCTGGTGCTCAAAAGCGTCACAAAATGATTTTTTTTGAAAATACAAAATATGCAATTTCGTTTATGTAAAATTGTAGACAATAACGAAGAACATCAGAATCGATATTTTTCATTTATTATTATTAAAATAACACCAATTATTCTGGCCATCAATGGAATAATCCACGTGTGGCCTGGTAACGAGTCTAAACACATCTTATTCTATTTGTGAAAAACTGCTATAAATTTTAGCATGATCATAAAATATTAGTGTTAAATACGAGAATTAAGGCAATTCCCTTGTTTTGCATTGCGCACGCTCAATTGCGCACGATTCTGAAGCTCGCGCGAGCTTGCGCACAATGGAGACCATTGGAACTCGTTAAATATTTCAAATGTAACTGACGTTTTTTCAAAATAAATCGAAAACGAGAATGGTGGCCCCCATTTTTTTGAGTTCTTTAATAATCGGTGCTGCGTATGATATATCGAAATATGAATATTATTTATTGGATAAATTTTCAAACATTTAGATGAGAATAGTTAAAGCGTACGATTTCTGGACGCACATACTTGCATGTTTCGTTAATATTTCAACAATCATAGTCATTCAGTTACTTTGATTGATTTAGTAGAAGTAAACTTAGAATTATATGTAATCTATGTTGTAAGAAAGTTCTTTGGACCGAGAAAAAAGGTTTTTCATTACAACTTCCGGTTGCTACCACATTTGGCTATACACCTATATGTTTGTTGAAATAGCGCGAAAACGAGAATGGTGACCCCCTCTTTTTATTGCAGTTTTTAAATGTTCATTACATAATTAATGTCCATGCCAAGTTTCAGAACAAAGTTATTGGCAAAACTTATTTTAAGGAATTATAAAGAGCCGAAAAGGTTTTGCGTGACTACGTGTTGTATTATGCAAATCATTGGCCTTTGTGTCGACAAAAAATTCAGGAAACTTCCTAGGGTAACAGAAAAATAAAATTAACCAGTGTAAGATATTTTTTACCGCCATACTATTATATGCTGAATGGACAACTTGCTCCCAAAAATCTGTTGAAATCCTGATTGAAGTACTGGCATTAAAGCGCGAAATTTGAAAGACAAATGATGTTTTTGATTGTATTTTTTGTCTGTCGACAGATGCATTCAGTCAACTTTGATGTTATATAATTACTGAAGTATAAGTCCGATTTTAAACAGAGGAACGCCAAATTGTTAATAAATTAATGGACTTTATATATTTCTTATAGTTTCTGATTTTCTATCTGGATTTGATATTTTTTTTCGTCAAAACATATAGTTATGTAGAAAATCGGAACAAAAGGGGACACCTAATCTTTCATTGAAAACTTCCGCAATAATCTACAAACCAAAACGTCTTTAAGGAATTGACACTAAATATGTTTTTCTCTCATATCTCTACTTATTCTAGCAACATCACGTTTTTATTCGACTCTATTATAAAGACGAAATTCAGTGAGACAGCCGTGTACAGCTCTAAATATGTGACGGGGGACATGCTAATTTCATACAGTCCTTCCTAATTGATATCCAGATTTCACTCTAAATACAGTTTTATAGTTTTGTTTTTGCTTACTAAGCGATAATTTTATCATTTCTTGTCAAAATTGTGCTGAAATAATTGTCATTTCTCTACCCGATTACAGTAAGATCATCATGACAATTCAAACGTTCCACATAAGTTGACTTTGAGTACCAGCTCACTGCTCCCAGTCAATATGCAATATATGTGCAACAAAACCTATGAGGTTTTTTTAATTAGCTGTATATGGAATATATAGCGTATACATGTACAGTCATTTGCAAAAATTCTGGCCGCCACGATATATCAATATATCGGGTGCATTATGGGTAATTAAATAATACTATTTTGAGTTTCCTAACTTATTAAATGAAGCAAAATTTACAAACAACAAATGTATGACTAAAATAAACATTATACTAAATATTTATACCAACTTTGCTGGCGTTAACCCGCTTAACCCGAATTTTTGCAAATGACTGTATATGGAGTATATAGTGTATACAGTCTGTATATGGAGTATATACAGGGCCATATATAACCAAAATCATAGACAAATTTTTGTACGATTCTGTTATTATTTCATTTGTATTTTTTCGCTTTGCTAGAGGGACAGCTGCTCCCCCCTGCCCCTGTGCTGTGTACGGCCCTGATATACACCTATTTCAAAAAACGTCGGTGAGCTTGACCGTCAAGCCTGCGCGACCAGACCGAAAGGGAGCATGCGTATGTCAACATATTTTAATTCTGACATGGCCAAGTTAAGTTCTGCGTTGTACTCTCGCTTGATGGTTATAAAAGCACAAATAGACATTCAGATGTTGCTCAACGTGATCATAAACATCAAAATGTACCATCTACCCATGCTCCCTTTCGGTCTAGTCGCATACGCTTGAGTTAAGTCAACAGACAACGTTGTTTGAAATAGGTGTTATTGGAGTATATATACGGTGTACATATATGGAGTATAAAGTGGAGTATATAGTGTACATATATGGAGTATAAAGTAGAGTATATAGTGTATATATATGGAGTATAAAGTGGAGTATATAGTGTACATATATGGAGTATAAAGTGGAGTATATAGTGTACATATATGGAGTATAAAGTGGAGTTATAGTGTACATATATGGAGTATAAAGTAGAGTATATAGTGTATATATATGGAGTATAAAGTGGAGTATATAGTGTACATATATGGAGTATAAAGTAGAGTATATAGTGTACATATATGGAGTATAAAGTGGAGTATATAGTGTACATATATGGAGTATAAAGTAGAGTATATAGTGTACATATATGGAGTATAAAGTGGAGTATATAGTGACTGTACATATATGGAGTATAAAGTGGAGTATATAGTGTACATATATGGAGTATAAAGTAGAGTATATAGTGTACATATATGGAGTATAAAGTGGAGTATATAGTGTACATATATGGAGTATAAAGTGGAGTATATAGTGTATATATATGGAGTATAAAGTGGAGTATATAGTGTACATATATGGAGTATAAAGTGGAGTATATAGTGTACATATATGGAGTATAAAGTGGAGTATATAGTGTACATATATGGAGTATAAAGTGGAGTATATAGTGTACATATATGGAGTATAAAGTAGAGTATATAGTGTATATATATGGAGGATAAAGTGGAGTATATAGTGTACATATATGGAGTATAAAGTAGAGTATATAGTGTACATATATGGAGTATAAAGTGGAGTATATAGTGTACATATATGGAGTATAAAGTGGAGTATATAGTGTACACTATATGGAGTATAAAGTGGAGTATATAGCTAGTGTACATATATGGAGTATAAAGTGGAGTATATAGTGTACATATATGGAGTATAAAGTGGAGTATATAGTGTACATATATGGAGTATAAAGTAGAGTGTATATATATGGAGTATAAAGTGGAGTATATAGTGTACATATATGGAGTATAAAGTGGAGTATATAGTGTACATATATGGAGTATAAAGTAGAGTATATAGTGTACATATATGGAGTATAAAGTGGGCTATACATAGTGTACATATATGGAGTATAAAGTGGACTATATATAGTGTACATATATATACACCCAGAAATGGTGACGGCACTTCTATTCCTACAATACAGCAAATATGCCGATTCTAAGAGCGATGAAATCATCACAATCATACAAAGCTAATGGTAGATATTTACAAGGACGTCTATTAAAGGAGTGTTCAATCACGATGATATGAAATACACCCGATCGAGTCAAATGTCTGTCAAGCCAATTTCGCTGGTGTATTTCTCCTCAAACATACATGAAATCGGCGAATGAAAAGAGAAAACATGAACATTGAATGGAATTATGCATACCTTTTATCAATATACAATAAGTCCAATGGACAAGAGCTCTACCTTTTCTCTTCGGTAAAGATGTCTCCCAATACTGTGAATGTTTGGTTGTATTCGCTTTCGTTATGTTATGCAAATTGAAGCAGGAAACAGCTGTTCAAGCCTTCAACCAATTTTCCACAAGAATGGATATTTGATATATAGTCCAATAGGACGTATAGTACTAACCAAGATGTGTCGCGTTATCTTCCCTTTCAGTTTTATCTTTTTTATAATTGTCAGCATATTCGCATCAAACATGCACGCAAACAGTCACTGCATGGTTTCTTCACTTGATGTAAACCCTTCAACGACGTATAGATACTAGCTACCTAGATAATATATTTCATGATAAATTATAATAAATGGCATAGAAATTGTATTATAAAATATTTATTCATGGCTTTAGGATTCATTCATTCTACCGTATATTGACTTTACAAATCATTCACCGATTCGACACTAGTGCTCACGTGGTGTACTTCATGTTACTGTCACCAAAACGTTCGTACATTGTCTGTGAATTGCCGTACAAACGCACTAACATTTGTACAGTTTATCGACTTGATTTAGTTGTTCGATTCTCTAAATACCCGAAAGTTCCGAAAGTAGCGACCCCCCGAAAGTAGCGACCCCCCCGAAAGTAACAGTAAAAATTGATGCTTGCTAACAAATCTAGAAAATAACGACCCCCCCCCCGAAAGTAGCGATCTCCCCCGAAAGAGCAATGATTCAGTTAGATTAGATGACGAACAGCACTAGCAAACACCATGTAATGAGCCAGAACATTTACTGCTACACATAAGCAAATGTAACAAATTTAAAAGCAATAGGCATAATAAAATACGTTCTAGATCCTGTGAATATTTGTTGTTTGTTAAAATACCGTACACGATGTCGTTTAAGGTTAATAATAATAATAATAAATTTAATCCTGAAAGAGGAAAGCCTAGATCACAGATGTGGCTTTCACTAGGGTCCTAAGTTCACGGTATGACCCAGAAGATGGGGGGAGGGGGGGTACTCAGGGGTATCAATGACCGGGAGTTGCGAATGAGGCCAAACTTTTTAATCCCAAAAACGTTTTTTCTCCGCATAAAAAAAAAGAAGTAAAAACACCAAGAGAATGCGAGATAGTTTATGCGTCCACCCGATTTATTTATTCATTGTGCATCTGTCACAAAACTTTAGGCAGACTGCATTCATTCTTTAAAAAGTCGGAAGCTTTATACTACAAAAACGAAATAATTATGGTATAATTCATGTAATTTATTTGCTATGTAACTGAGATATGATCAATCATGAATAAACCGCTATAACGGGTGATCTCTGTGTCATTTCTACATATGTATAATTCAATAACAGTCTTTTAGTGTATGTTTTTTATAGTATTTCACAATGAAAATTAAGGATAGTTTTATTATATTATTATATTATATTATATTATATTCCTGCTCATGTGTTAATACCAGTTTTCAGGTCAGTGTTAACTGAAACATCCAGCAGTTAAAATAAAGATATTATGTCATGTCATTTACGTAGTTTAAACTTGTTAATGAAATCGTTTTACATAAAATCGAGAACGATAGGATATCATTTTTATCAACCCTCCAAAAAGTTATTGCCAAAATCTTTATATCAAAAAAAAGTCCCAAGCCGCGAATTTCAAACAAAAAGGTATTCGCACCCGCCGCCCCGTCACTGATACCCCTGAGTACCTCCCCTGGGCGGGCGATTTTATATTTTACGCCCACTTCAAGATGGCGGATATGGCCGAGATGGCCTGGAATCTACTAATATGAGCAGCTCAACTTCCGGTGAATCGTATTATTTGCACATAGAGTTCAGTATTCTTGTCATTTTCTTTGTTTTTTTTTCCCGATAAATGTTGAAGATTATATATACATATTTGGAGGAGAAATCGTCGCAAACAATCCGCAATTGTATGTATTTATTGTCTGAAATAAAACGATCCATTTCGACTCTCATAAAGTCGACTCTCATTTGCGCTCATTTGCTACCGTATTCGTACGCGAGTATAATTTTAAATGCCAATGCGAAGTCGTAAAAGCGGTAAGTATTGTAAGACAACTAAACATCAAGACAGCGGCATAAGATAAAACATGCTTTATCGTGGAAAAATTTGACTCTTGCGAATAACAAATGAGATTCGGCGTACGGCAGTCTGATGTGTCACGCCAGAATTAAATTATTCAGTCTCCTACTGTGCCCAGCGTATTATAAACCAATTGGCACTGAATCGCTTTGAGGATAGTTTGGATTCAACACGTTTCTTCAACTTTTCATAAAATCATAGAAATAATCGACTCAACGATACGAATAACAAAATCAATCCAACGGATTGTTCCCCTCAAAAAACTTTAAAAAAGATCCAGCTTTATGTGAAAGTTTCTACTCATCGATCACTGCGGTAAAACGCTTGCTTTTTAGTGGGCGTAAAGTGTGAGCTCACTTCGCATTTTACGCCCACTAAAAAGCAAGCGTTTTACCGCAGTGATCGATGCATGAGTAGAAACTATCACATAAAGCTGGATCTTCTTTAAAGTGTTTTGAGAGGAACAATCCGTTAGATAGCCATGCAGTATTAAGTGAATGAAAATAAGCTCCAACTTCATCAGACAATAAATACATACAATTGCGGCTTGTTTGACACGATTTCTCCGCCAAATATGTATAACCTTCAACATTTATTGCAATTGCAGTTTAGCTAACAAAGAAATTGCCAAGAATTACTCTATGTGAACTCGAAGAAAATACGAAGACGATTCACCGGAAGTTGAGCTGCTCATATTAGTAGATTCCAGGCCATCTCGGCCATATCCGCCATCTTGAAGTGGGCGTAAATTATAAAATCGCCCTGGGCGGTATGGCTCCTAAATTTTAATGAGGCTAAATGAAATTTAGGCAAGGTTAAACTCGAGACAATGCTGGCCAGCGGTCTTGCTTGGGTGCCCGAAGCGTGGGGGACCCCTGGACTTGGGTAGGGGCTACAAATACATGTGTCATCCGCTGTTCGCCCCTTTTGCTGTCCGTTGTGGAGTCGGCGCCCGTGGGGGGGGGGGGGGGGGGGGGGGGGGGACTCCCTTATAAAAGGGGGTAGGGATGCTCGTCGGAAATTTTGAAAATGTCCCCAAAGAGGGACCGGAGTCTTGTCTTGGTGGGCGTGGCAGCGAATATTTTTACCCCTAAAAGGGACCAATTTAAAAAGTCATTTTAATAGTATAAAAGACACTAGCATCAAACGCCTTCCACTCTTACAAGTTTAAGACAACGTTGTCATATAAATCTTTAAGCTATTTTTAAAGAACGTTAACAAAAAGTAAAAATGCAAAATATACTTCAATGAACATATATGGAAGTTTTAAAATATCGCTGTTGATTGAATACCCTAAAAGGGACCGGAAAACTCTATTGGTGGTCATTTTTATTTCTGACACCCTAAGGGGGACCAAAACACGAAAAAAAAAAACTAAAAGGGACGACGAGCATCCCCGCCACTTTGACTCCCCCCCGGGAGTCGGCGGGCGCTTGAGCGAATCGAGAATCTCATTGCTAAGCTGATCATTGCGGATCAATTTATGTCTCGCCGTATCACTCGCAAGAGCATGTACATGTACACTATCATGGGGTTTAACTACATTCCGCCATGAGTTTTTCATCTGTTGGGGATTTTCGGGGCGTGCACGTGGCAAGCTCAACATCACAACACGGCTTGTCTTCGGGGTTGGTTGTGGTGGCTTGATAAGCAACGAGGCAGGGTCAACAGTACCCTGGGAAAGGCCAAGAGAGACTCTGCCAGCCTGCCAGCAGGTAGGTCAACAAGTAGGTCGCACTTGTTGAATGGTCCCAATCATCTCGATGGCGGCGTCTTGCACTATCCACGTCGGTGGAAAGCCGTTAATCTTGCGTAAGCTTATGTCTCGGCAATTTGGCGGAAAAGTATACGACAAGCCTTTCACGATCACACGGATGCAACCAACAACGTTTAGCGATATTAGCGTTGTCAAGTAGCCTTCATCTTCGCCATGTCAAAATAATCTATTACGGAGCACGTATTACGGCCACGACACAGGAAGCCCAAACACATAACTTTACTCGTGGGGTTACCGGCGGTTATTTAAAATATCTTTTGTTTAAAAAAAATAGCGTTGTTTTATTGATAACAGATTCGAATGCATCGCTTAGCGACCTTGCAGCATTTCTCTTGCAATATGTAATCTAAGGGCGTTGAGCGGGAATAAAAGGAGGATCTCACAGCAGTTGGGTAGACCTCTCCCATGAAACAATGCTTTGTTTTAGCAAATATTAATAACGAGTGGAACAAGGGAAGGATTATTTGTCTCGGTTCGTCCATTTTGTTCATATTTATTACAAGGTCGTAGCACTGCTAGTCTGCCTTTGTTTTTCTTGCCTTTTATCACTTGCGCAGGGCCACATGGGCGCCGCATTTGCAGATTGTTGTGGATCTAAGCAAGATTGTCAACGTGCTGATCTACTCAAGCATGAAAGCCATGTGTACTGTCCTGCGGTCATGTCCCATGCTGCGGGGTGCCCCATACGCGCATGTGGGGCACCCTAGGCTGTTGCAGGGCCACATGGGCGCCGCATTCGAAGATCGTTGCAGATCTAAGCAAGATTATCAACAGACGGATCTAATCAAGCATGAAAGCCATGTGTACTGTCCTGCGGTCGTGTGTCATGCCGCGAGGCGTCCCATGCATGTGTGGGGCACCATAGGCTGGTGCAGGGCCACATGGGCGCTGCTCAGGCAGATCGCGGCAGATCTAAGCAAGCATGTCAATCGTGTTGGCTCAGTGGTGCTGTCTCTGGGTCGTGCGGACCTACTCACGAGGGAAAGCAATTTGTAATGTCCTGCGGTTGTGCCTCTAACTGCAGGGTGCACCAGACCATTGCAGGGATGCTGCACTTATATATCATTGCGGATCTAAGCAAATGTGTCGTTCGTCTTGGGTCAGTTTGTGCTGTTGCGGAATCATGCGGCACCCAGGGTCATGCAGCACCCAGGGTCATGCAGCACTCAGGGTCATGCGGCACCCATGGTCATGCAGCACCCTTAATGCTAAACTTTGCGTCTCATATAGTGCCGGGTCGTGTCGCACCGTACGGGCAGATCAGCGCGGAACGTATTGCGCCTTTTGGGCTCAGTCATGCTGTCGCGAGATCATGTGGCACCCATGTTGCAGAACGCGGATCTACTGCCAGTGCCGGGTCATGTGACACCATACTTACTCTGGGCTCAGTCATCAGTCATGCTGCTCTTGGTCATGCGGTACCCAGGGTCATGTGGCACCCAGGGTCATGCTAAAAGCGTATCTACTGCTAGTGCCGGGTCAGGTGGCTCCTGTGGTACTAGCACTGTACTTGCAGACAGCAGCAGCAACCTCGCAGCAGCAGCTACTACAGTTAAAGATTCAGAATACTGCCAGCAACAACAATAGTTACAACAACAAAAGCAGCAGTACCATCAACAGCAGTAACAACAAAAGCAGCAGTAGCAACAGTAACAGCATCAACTCCAGCAACAGTTACAACAACAGCAGCAACAGCAACAGTGACAGCAGTAACAACAGCAGTAGCAGCAATAGCAGTATAGCAACAGTAACAGCAGTGAATGGCTGCAACAGCAGCACTGTCAGTACCAGCAGCAGTAGCAACAGCAGTAGCAGCAACGGCGACAACGGCAGCAATACTTAACAGCATTAGCAACAGCAGCAGCAGCAACAAGCAGCAACAGCAATAGCAGCATTTATAACGGTGGCAACAGCAACATACTTAACAGCATTATCAACAGTAGCAACAGCAGAAGCAGCAACAGCAATAGCAGCAATAACGGTGGCAACAGCAGCAATACTTAGCAGCATTAGCAACAGCAGCAGCAACAACAGCAGAAGCAACAGCAGTAGCAACAGCAGTAGCAGCACTAATCGGTGGCAACAGCAGCAATATTTAACAGCATTAGCAACAGTAGCAACAGCAGCAACAACAGCAGAAGCAGCGACAGCAATGACAGCAATAACGGGGGCAACAGCAGCAATACTTAGCAGCATTAGCAACAGCAGCAGCAACAACAGCAGAAGCAACAGCAGAAGTAGCAACAGCAGTAGCAGCACTAACGGTGGTAACAGCAGCAATATTTAACAGCATTAGCAACAGCAGCACCAACAACAGCAGAAGTAGCAACAACAATAGCAGCAATAACGGTGGCAACAGCAGCAGTACTTAGCAGTATTAGCAGAAGCAGCAGCAGCAATAACAGCAGATGTAGCAATAGTAGCAATAACGGTGGCAACAGCAGCAATACTTAGCAGCAGTAGCAACAGCAGAAGCAACAGCAGAAGCAACAGAAGCAACAACAGCAGAAGGAGCAACAGCAGTAGCAGCACTAATGGTGGCAACAGCAGCAATATTTAACAGCATTAGCAACAGCAGAAGCAGTAACAGCAATAGCAGCAATAATGGTGGCAACAGCAGCAATACTTAGCAGCAACAGTAACAGCAGCAGTAACAGCAGCAGTAACAACAGCAGTAGCAGCAAGAACAGCAGCAACAACAACAGCAGGAGTAGCAATAGCAGTAGCAACAACAGCAGCAATAATAACAGCAGCAGTGCCAATATCACAGCAGCAGCAGCAACAACAGTAGCAGTATCAATAACAACAGCTTAGGCTTGTGAGACAGATGGTCTCCTAGCTCTCAAATTATTGTTCTGGTTCATCAACCTGTGTACTCGGGGGGTTAGTACTAGCCCCACTTCAGGGTGGCTGGTGTGCTTGGGGTTGGTTTGGAATGGAGGTTCCATGGTAACCACTTCCATAGTCCCTCCTCTCTCCAAGCACAGGAGAGCATTACCTTGGGGTGGACTGTGGCATGGTTGCCATGGTGACCTCCGTGAGGGACTCGGACTAGCGAGGTCAGTCCCACTCAGCACCCAACCCCAAGCTCATCTATTGGTGATAAGTTTAAATGAGGCTAAATGAAATTTAGGCAAGGTTAAACTCGAGACAATGCTGGCCAGCGGTCTTGCTTGGGTGCCCGAAGCGTGGGGGACCCCTGGACTTGGGTAGGGGCTACAAATACATGTGTCATCCGCTGTTCGCCCCTTTTGCTCTCCGTTGTGGAGTCGGCGGGCGCTTGAGCGAATCGAGAATCTCATTGCTAAGCTGATCATTGCGGATCAATTTTCCCGCCCTACCCTCCCATCTTAAACAGGTAAGTCATATATTTGTTTTACTCCACTGAATAACAAGAAGTCAGTATGATGGATGCTAGGGTGTGGACTGTGACATGGTTGCCATGGTGACATCCGTGAGGGACTCGGACTAGCGAGGTCAGTCCCACTCTGGCACCCAACCCCAAGCTCATCTATTGATGATAAGTTTAAACGATTTTAACATGCCGAAAGTAGCGACCACCCGAAAGTAGCTAGCGACCCCCCCCCCCCCCCCCCCCGGGAAACCTATTCTAAATAAGGTTGATAAACGAGATTTTGCTAATATTTAGAGAATCGAACAACTAAATCAAGTCGATAAACTGTACAAAAATTAGTGCGTTTGTACGGCAATTCACGGACAATGTACGAACTTTTTGGTGACAGTAACATGAAGTACACCAGTGAGCACTAGTGTCCTCGCTTTTATCATCAACTTTCGATCCTCAATTTCGAAAGAACATCAATAAAGAAGCTTACATGACAAATTTAACAGCAATCGATTAAGTAGCGGCTGAGATATGGCCAGTTCAATATATAATTTCCCTCCCGGCACAAATCACTGATAATTTCGGCTTGGTGTTAGGAACCAAGCCAAAATTACAGTGATTTGTGGAGGGAAATTATACACCTATTCCAAATATCATCGTCCGGGCCGAAATCAACAAGCAAGAAGCTGACGACCGCAAAGGGTATTGGGACTTTCTCCTTATTCATTTATTCATCCGTATACATTTTGACAACATGCATTTTCAAATGGCCGAATAGTTCAAAATGATTGCTATTCAACGCTCGTAGGGATAACTTCTCAAGTACCACAGATAAATTAATTAATTAGGAGAATCCCAAAGTCCTTTGCGGTCGTCAACTTCTTGCTTTCGGCTCGGAAAACGATATTTGGAATAGGTGTATATTCAACCTGCTTAAGAGCAGGGCACAAAGCCAAATATTGTAGCTCAAAGAATCGTTGTAAAGTTGACAATTGCAATGGACTTCATCATAGTCTCTTACATGAAACCAAGAACGTACATCGCAAAGATTCAAATAACACTGCAACTCCAAGTACAATGCCCGACCGTCAAGCTTATATACCAAGTACAATGCCCGACCGTCAAGCTTATATACCAAGTACAATGCCCGACCGTCAAGCTTATATACCAAGTACAATGCCCGACCGTCAAGCTTATATACCAAGTACAATGCCCGACCGTCATGCTTATATACCAAGTGCACCAAGTACTTCTTCAAGCACACAAGCTCATGTTGGTGCGGCCAACATGCACACTCAGTCGGCACCACTGTCGACAAAAACAGTCTATTTCCAGATTGTTCCTGTCAGAATTGAAGGTAACAATGGGGCGGGTCCATTGGACACTTATGCTATATTGGATGACGACAGTTCAGACACATTGATTCGTCAGGACATTGCAGAAATACTCAAACTTGAAGGCCCAGAGCATCAACTTACTCTCGGAAATGTTGAAAACAACGGAGTTCAAAGACTCTCACGACTAGTCAACATCGAAGTGACCCAACAGGAAAGGGTGCAGCACCAAAGGCAGTCCATATCGAACGTGTCTGGACAGTTCCTCGCCTTAACGTCCCACCAAGACAGCTCGTCAAAGAAAAGGACAAACAACGATGGAAGCATCTTCAGGATCTCGACATCCCAGCAGTGTCCACAAACTAAGTCGGGCTGCTAATCGGAGTAGATGTGATGGAGGCGATGTTACAACACGAGCACAAGGACAACCGTATGCGGTACTAACAGACTTCGGGTGGACAGCAGCTGGTGCTGAGAGAGGAATATTCAACTCCACCTCCGACCAAGTACATGTTGGCTACGCTAATGTAATGCATGACCAACTCAACGAACAACTGGGAGCAGTGGTGGAAGACCGAATCCTTCGGTACGAAATACGATCGCCAAGAGCTAAGGTCCTTAGAGGATGAAAGAGCTTTACAAAATCTCAAGGCAAACACAAAGTTCAGAGAGGACTTAGGCCACTACGACACCGGCATACTATGGAGGAACAAAACAACAACACTACCCAACAATCGCGAACTCGCGAAAAAGAGACTTGACGCAATTAACTTGAACAAAGTTTGGATAAGGATCTCAGCAAAGCGGAACATTATTATAAAAACATGGACAGCTACATCACAAAGGGATATGCAAAGAAGCTGACGCAAGCTGAGGCCAATTATCAACCTGCCAACACATGGGGGGCGTTCCATTCGACAAAAAAAAACGGTCAGAGAATCCGAAAATTTCCACTTTTGAATGGAACTGATTTTTCTGTTTCGAAAAACCGGTCCAAGAAAAGTACGTGTTCCATTGGATTCGTTCCATTCCCTCGCTTTTTGCCTCGATTCTATTCCTCAAAACAAAATGGCGGATTGGGGAAAGTTCGTGGCCTTTTTGGAGTTACAGGACGATTGCAGCCTTACGAGTGCGTCTAGTTCTCATGAAATAGATGATATAATTCTATTCAGTGTTGTTACTTGCTTCATGAGGAGAAATTTGACACGCATTCAAGAATATTACGAAGCAACAATTCCATCATATTTGCCTTCAGAATTTAAAAGCCATTTTCGTATGACCCAAGGAACATTTCAACTTCTTTCCAATGAGATCATGCAAACAGGACGAATACCCTTAGGCAATTCATCTGGGCGACCTCCTGTACCTCCTGAGAAACAAATATT
This sequence comes from Actinostola sp. cb2023, assembly GCA_033675265.1. NCBI lineage: Eukaryota > Metazoa > Cnidaria > Anthozoa > Actiniaria > Actinostolidae > Actinostola > Actinostola sp. cb2023. The sequence goes on along the minus strand of JAUJYZ010000213.1, from coordinate 52,582 downwards.
GACATTTATGTGGATCATGGCCAATCAGGAACCTGTTCGTGCGGTGGCAGATCGTTTTAATCACTGTAAGCAGTGTTCACAGGACTCTTCGTCGAGTAACAAAGGCAATGCTCGACATTTGCAAACAATACATTAAATGGCCAAATGGTAAGTAATAACGAAATTAAAAGGAAGTTTCTGGGTATATTTTCTTATATTGGGTAACCTTTTTTGATTATATATGGACAGCTAATCAGGCTCGCCAAATAATAGCAGCATTTGAAGACGAAGGGGGATTCCCTGGAATTGTAGGACTGATAGATGGAACACATGTCCGCATCCGCGGCCCAGAACACGATCGAGATGCTTATGTCAATAGAAAAAAATGTCATTCGCTGAATGTTCAGGTTAGTCAATTCGTGAATTTATTGTAGAAAAATAAATAAGCTATTACCCGACTTTATTCGTAATAATAATTACAAATGTATTATTATTAAAAGGCTTCTTACCAATCATCATCATAATAAAAACAGCAACAACAACAAACCATTGAAATATTATCATTCAGGTTTTATACAGTTAGCAATCCAATTATTTCTACAGTTAGTATGTGATGATAACATGGTATTCACAGATGTGCTTGCTGGTTGGCCTGGTTCAGTGCACGACTCAAGAGTACTCCATAATTCTGTACTGTGGCAAACAGCTGCAAACAAATTCCCTGGGGACACTCACTTATTAGGTGATGGAGGTTACCCATTATTAAGGTACAATGTACATGTGAAAATAATGGGGTCATATTCTCAGACCCCTTCCATTAATCCCCAGGTTGGGGGACAACACAATAAAAGTTCTCTCTCCAGAGAATTGAAAACATTAAAAAAAATTAACATGTATATTATTTTGTCCCTCAGCCTGGGAAGTAGTGCACAGGGTCTATTATCTAGTGATTTTACCACTGAAATAGAAGCCTGATAGATGCTAGTAGCCATTAATTCATCTGTTTTAATAATTTCTTCTTCTTTTTCACTAACTATTAGTTTGTCTTATGGGTTAATCCATAGCTTATTACTGGTTCCAGAAGTAGTTCGTGGATACATATACAAATGTACATACCAAATTAAATATTTTTGGCAGTTTCTCTACATCCTTTATCTCCTACACATATGAGGCTTTTATCTTCCATGTTTCAGTAAAAAAAAGTGCTCATTGAATAGCTGATTGAATTGCTGTTCATTTGTAACAATTAAAATATGAAAAATGTTTTAAGAAAATTTAAAGGTAAATGAAAACTGACAAATTGTGCTAAAATTATTATTTCAGATGGCTTATGACTCCTTACCGGAATAACGGTCACTTAACAGCCAATCAAAGCTCGTTTAATACAGTACTTTCTTCTGTCCGACAGAAAGTAGAGAGATCTATATCACTTCTAAAGGGAAGATGGAGAAGACTACTCTATCTTGATTACTTGGATATCAAATTAGCAGTGGAAATTGTTATTTCTGCTTGTGTTTTGCACAACTTTTGCTTAGTTCATGATGACTTTGATGATGGCTACCTGCTAGATGATGATGATGATGGTGGTGGTGATTCTGATGGTACCCAACCACCTGAGGATGGAACTGCTCAACAGAAGAGGGTACATTTGATGAACATTATATCTGCTAACCAATGAATTCAAGCTTTTTGATGATGGTGATTCCAAACTGACATTGATAATAATAATGATAAATTTATTATAACACTATGTTAATGTATATATATGTTGTGGTTTAATGTTTTCCACTGGTTATTTTTAGGGCATTGTTTTACTTTCATAATAAACTTCTTTGTGTTTAAATCATTTAATTTAAAAGCAACCGAAATACACAAGTTATCCACATAAAATCCTGAACCTAACCTCTTCAGAACAATATTATATTTAAACCAGTGGAAAAGTGAAACCACAACACATCATGGTACAACAGTGAGAAGAAAAAGAAAAGGCAACAAATATATATGTATCACACTAATACATGTATACCTGTTTTGGATATTTAGAAAATACAGTACTTGTAATAGAATAAGGTTGTGTTGTAGTTCACTCTGGCTCTGCATGGTAAAATCAGGTTCAAATATATGTAAGGTGGATACTGTTTTTAACTTAGGGCTGGTCAAATGAAAAAGGTTTAAAAAAAAGGTATATGAAAGGGGTACCATTTTCTATTAAATATACAGGTTGTCTGACATGTACTTGTGATTTGTTGTCTTTGTTTGTGAATGGTTTTGATGTAAACATAGTAGCATAATATGTTTTGCAGCCTCTGAGTGGCAGTCTAAGGTTATATATATCTTAGTTTGCATTCCTTTCAATCCCCTATATTTCTGTTGCTGTCATTGTTCAACAATTGATAAAACAAATTCAGAACATTGTCCATAATACCTATGTAATGTACAAGACACAGCTGTCAGCTACAATAAATGAACTTCATTTTATTTGCCAGTGATAGCGATGTTGACATTTTTCTTTCAACTATATAAACCAGTTGCTCTTTATACTTAGGGGTTTGGTCATAAACATGTGCTACTTGAACACCCTTTAGCTAACTTTGACTCAGATGGTGATTCATGTAATAACAATAAATAACTTTCATGATACCATTAGTTTTAGAATATGAACAAATTTACTATAACAAACTCAAACTCAAACGTGTGACCACCTTCATTGTATCTTCAACTATTGTCACTTTTTTTTTCATAATTTCTAAAAACTGACTGAAGAACATTTTTTTTTCTTGGTGCATTTCTCTCATTAAATTTGTCTTCTCTTCTTCTGCTTTTTCTCGCTTTTCTGTATACGACTGTAGAAATGTCAGCATTTCTGTTGCTGAAGAGTAGCTCTTTCTCTTTCTTTGTGGCCTATTCTTTACCTTCTTTGTAAGATCGCTATCACTACCACTATCATCTGATTCTTCATCATTTGCATCTGTACAGCTAGTGGAGGTTGATGAACTGGCCTTGTCAGTGCTTGTATCATATGTATACGTTGGATTGATTTTAGGGTTATCACCCATGCATTGTTCCATAGCATCTGTAAATTTCCACGTCTTCTTCCCTCGTCCAGTCCTCCTGTTGTTATCCTCAATTTCTTTATATTTCACCTCTAACTTGATCCACTTCCTCATGCATTGTTCTCCAGAAACCGTTACATCAGCAGTTTTGTTGAATGTAGAGGCTATTGTCTCAAAAATGTCTTTTTTTGTCTTCTTTCCCTTTTGGAAAAGGCTTTTATGTGTATTGTATGACTCAATCAGTAGTAGAACATGATGATCTTCCCACTTTCGTAAGACTGAAGAGACTGATTGTGAACTATCATTGTTGTTGTTAGTGCTCTCGATTTCATTGATTGAAGCAACTAGAAAACGATTGTAAATCAATCAATCAATCATTTTGATCTGATCATACTGTATTTTAGGTTTACAAGAAATTGTACAATAATGATAACTTAGTACCACATAGACCGACCACGTGGCATACATTCCCTTGGGCATAACTTTCTTCTGTTCTTTCTTTTTGACACATGAACAAATTATAAGCTTGCATTGAAAATTCTCAGAACAAAGAATGTTATTCCCAAGAGCTGTGAAATGGGAAAACATTAAGGCAGGCTGACATGAGGAGCCTTCGTAAAGCAACTGCTAAAGTTATATAAGCTTAAGTTTTTGCTTACATGTAAGTTGTAAATCTTGTAGTTGCAATCAGGCATATCATAAGGGATGTAAGTGACAACCCAACGTTTTAAACACGGATTGCAAACTGATATTCGATTTAAACATGTTTGTTTCTTACCGTTGTTGGTCGAATAATCTGTAGCTGTTTCTGTTGCATAATCGCACTTATGATTGAGAAAGATACTGGCGTTATCAGAGAGAAAAGCGCAACTACTACATTGATAGAAATGCCCTGGAGGTTGACCATTATAAGACGCCATATTGTTTTTGTCACGTGGAATTCACGGCCAAGGAGACTTGTTCCGACAAATATGATCAGACTGTTGCAAATGGAACAGAAAATTTCGGTCATTCCGAAACTTTCGAAAAAGAGGACTACCTCGAAAGGTAGTCCACAATTATCGAAATTTCTTCCCGAAATTTTTCCGTTCCATTTGATATTTTCCCAGAATTTCCGATTTTTTTTGTCGAATGGAACGCGCCCACGGTATCTGCCTCACCATGCTGTATGTAATCCAAATAAGCCAGGAAAACTACATGTAGTGTTTAACGCAGCGGCCAAGTACCAAGGCACTTCTCTCAATGACAAACAAGTCACTGGCCCTGACCTATTGAACAGTCTCGTAGGTGTCATTATGAGATTTCGCTTACACGCGTTTGCCTTTACAGCGGACATTGAAAGTATGTTTTTTCAAGTGCGTGTTACCGAAAGAGATCAAACAGCACTCCATTTCTTGTGGAGAGGAGAAGATAGAGACAGACCTCCTGACGTGTACCAAATGAAAGCTTTGATTTTTGGTGCAAAATGTAGCCCGTGCTGCGCTAACTATTGCCTCAAGCTAATTACTGCCACAGACAACCAGGAGAGTTACGATTTAGACACGGTGAACACCGTCTTACACGACTTCTATATGGATGACGTCTTAAAGTCCGCCAAAACTGAAGCAGAAGCCATCAGTCTATCACAACAACTTATACTAGACATTCTTGCAAAGGGGGATTCAGACTTACCAAGTTCTTTAGCAATAGCAGTTAAATGTCCTGGCCAATCTACCTACAAACGAAGTCTCTTGTTCTGTTACGAGCTTAGATCTACATGTAGACAGCCTTTCTGTAGAGAGAGTTCTCGGAATTCTCTGGAATGCTGAAAACGACTCGCTAGAAGTCAAAGTACGCCTAGCGAAACTTACACCTACGAAACGGAACATTCTTAGACAAATCTGCACCGTGTTCGATCCTCTTGGATTAGCCTCACCCTTTGTTCTGAGAGCCAAGATCATAATGCAAAATCTATGGAGACAAAGTTACGATTGGGATGAAATGATTATCGGCCAACTCCTTCAAGACTGGGAAGCATGGAGTGAAGAACTAGCACGGCTATCAGACTTTTCAGTTCCAAGATGTTACGTACTCGTATACATTATATATGTGTAAATTGTAAATCATTACGATAGATATTCCATCATATTGTATATATCTTTTATATATATATACAGCTATTTCAAAAAACGTTGATACTGAATAATAGTGTATTCTTAGACCGAAATGCATTTTGGGACTCTTGTAATATTGTCTAAAGTAATATAAATAATCATATTTGATTTGATATTTTGTGTCTTCCATCAAACAATATACTAGCTCCATATGGCAAACAAATCGCTGTATATTTACTTTTTATTTCAAAATAACGAGGCCCACAATGTCCTTTGGTCTTGGAATGCACTATTCAGTATGCAGTATTCAGTTTTCAACGTTTTTTGAAATAGCTGTATACAAGCACGGCTTTTATGTAAACCAGTTTGTACTGATAGAACCACCGTGTAGAAATAAAATGTATCTACTCTATCTATCTTTTTACAATAACCTAGCGTAATCTCGCAATCTGATTGGCTCTCAGCCATTGTCAATAAGAGTACAGACACATGCAATGACGAATCGCTCGCGCACGAAGCCAGCGCGCGCTTGAAACGGTTTTTCTTTCAAACTTTATCCTTGTTTTTGGATATTGTTTGACTTTGTTATTGTAAAAAAGAAATCGCAAGGGGTTTTCCATTGTCTGTACTCTTATTGACAATGGATTTGACGTCACAAAATGTTCAAAACTTTGCAGTGAAACCACTCGCTACGCTTGGTTCCACTTGAGTTTTGAACATTTTGTGACGTCAAATCCATTGTCAATAAGAGTACAGACAATGGAAAACCCCTTGCGATTTGTTAAATCTATCTATCTATCTATCTATCTATCTATCTATCTATCTATCTATCTATCTATCTATCTATCTATCTATCTATCTATCTATCTATCTATCTATCTATCTATCTATCTATCTATCTATCTATCTATCTATCTATCTATCTATCTATCTATCTATCTATCTATCTATCTATCTATCTATCTATCTATCTATCTATCTATCTATCTATCTATCTATCTATCTATCTATCTATCTATATCTACCTATCTACCTACCTACCTACTATCTACCTACCTACCTATCTATCTATCTATCTATCTATATCTATCTATCTATCTATCTATCTATCTATCTATCTATCTATCTATCTATCTATCTATCTATCTATCTATCTATCTATCTATCTATCTATCTATCTATCTATCTATCTATCTATCTATCTATCTATCTATCTATCTATCTATCTATCTATCTATCTATCTATCTATCTATCTATCTACCTACCTACCTACCTACCTACCTATCTATCTATCTATCTATCTATCTATCTATCTATCTATCTATCTATCTATCTATCTATCTATCTATCTATCTATCTATCTATCTATCTATCTATCTATCTATCTATCTATCTATATCTATCTATCTATCTATCTATCTATCTATCTATCTATCTATCTATCTATCTATCTATCTATCTATCTATCTATCTATCTATCTATCTATCTATCTCTATCTATCTATCTCTATCTATCTACTATCTATCTACCTACCTATCTATCTACCTACCTACCTACCTACCTACCTACCTACCTATCTATCTATCTATCTATCTATCTATCTATATCTATCTATCTATCTATCTATCTATCTATCTATCTATCTATCTATCTATCTATCTATCTATCTATCTATCTATCTATCTATCTATCTATCTATCTATCTATCTATCTATCTATCTATCTATCTATCTATCTATCTATCTATCTATCTATCTATCTATCTATCTATCTATCTATCTATCTATCTATCTATCTATCTATCTATCTATCTATCTATCTATCTATCTATCTATCTATCTAAAGAGGTCAGTGATGCCCAACTACATATATTTGCAGATGCCTCTGAAGACGCCTTCGGCGCAGTTGAGTATCTACGACTTGAGTACACTGATCATACGTTTGGCTGTTCATTTGTGTTCAGTAAGACAAGACTTGCGCCGGTAAAGCCACTCACCATACCAAGGCTGGAGCTTCAAGCCGCTGTTCTTCACACTTTGTCAAAGGAGCTGAGCACATCACAAGAACAGATTACATACTGGAGTGACTCGATAACAGTACTTCAATACATAAATGGTGAGAGAACAAGATTCCATACATTTGTGTCAAACAGAATTGCAGAAATCAGAGAAGTATCGAGTCCACGAAACTGGAGACATGTTCCTGAACAGCAGAACGTCGCAGATGACTGCTCACGAGGACTATCTGTAGAAGCGCTGCTTGCCAGCGACAGTAGATGGATTGCTGGACCAAGTTTCCTGAGACAACATGAGAGCCTCTGTCCAGAACAGAGAGTCTTCGCACAAGAGAACGACCCGGAAGTAAAAGCTGATTCATGGTGCGCCTTCGCCTTCAGCACAGATGAAGACTTCATTAATCCAAAGAAAGTTTCATCTTATCATCACCTGATGAGAGTCACAGACTGGATACGTAGATTTACCATCAACTGTAGAGCACCAAAACACAACCCACAAATTACAGGACCATTGACATTGGAGGAGATCGAGGATGCAGAACATTTGTGGATCAAAAGAGCGCAATCTGAAGCCTACCCTGAAGACATGGCAAGGATCAAGGCCAAACGAGAGATAAGCCACAGCAGCTCTCTTAAATCTCTGAACCCAACTTTGGATGAAAGAGACGTTTTACGAGTAGGAGGTAGAATCAAGCATGCCCCCTTACCATACGATGCCAAGCATCAGATTATATTGCCAAGAACCCACAGCATAGCAACACTCATCATATCTAGTTTACACAAGAAACTGAAGCGATATGGTGTTGAGCATGTAATATCGGAACTAAGGCAAAGATATTGGATATCACAAGTAAGGCCAGTCGTCAAGAAAGTCATCCGATCATATCCTACATGCAAGAGAAACAGCGCTCAACCAGTACCACCAATGATGGCTAACTTACCACCTAGCAGACTACAAGCATATACTCCACCTTTCTACAACACAGGCGTCGACTACTTTGGACCCATGTACGCGAAAGAAGCTCGATCAACTGTAAAGAGGTATGGATGTCTGCCGTTTTTCTTGCTTCGTGACGAGAAGTGTACATCTTGAAGTTGCGCACTCCATGGACACCGACAGCTTCATTATGGCCCTCAGAAGAATGATTGGAAGAAGAGGGAAGCCAAGACACATCTTTAGCGACAATGGTACCAACTTTGTTGGAGCGGAAAGAGAGTTGAAAGAGTGTCTAGAAAGCCTAAACCAAGAAAAAATAGCTGACACTGACACCAGAAAACATTCAGTGGCACTTTAACCCTCCGTCATCTCCACACTTCGGAGGTGTATGGGAAAGACTTGTCAAGTCTGCCAAGAAAGCCCTTAGGATTACATTGAATGGACAACTAGCAAATGACGAAACCCTGCATACGTTTATGGTTGAAGTGGAAAGTCTGCTGAACAGCAGACCCCTTACTCATGTTAGTGTTGACCCACAAGACCCAGAACCAATCACCCCTAAGCACTTTCTCATCGGGAGAAGTAGTCCGAATATTCCCCCTGGAACATTTGACGACAAAGATTTATGTGCAAGGAAAAGATGGAGACAAGCTCAAATTCTAGTGGACAGGTTCTGGAAAAGATGGCTACACGAGTACGTTCCCAACCTGACGGAACGACGAAAATGGCAAACCCCTGCAGCCAAATCAATCAAGCCTAACGATGTTGTACTTATAGTAGATGACAACCTCCCTCGAGGTCAGTGGAGGTTAGGAAGAGTCCTCAAGATCTTCACCAGTGAAGATGGTCAAATCAATCAAGCCTAACGACGTTGTACTTATAGTAGATGACAACCTCCCTCGAGGTCAGTGGAGGTTAGGAAGAGTCCTCAAGATCTTCACCAGTGAAGATGGTCAAATCAATCAAGCCTAACGACGTTGTACTTGTAGTAGATGACAACCTCCCTCGAGGTCAGTGGAGGTTAGGAAGAGTACTCAAGATCTTCACCAGTGAAGATGGTCAAATCAATCAAGCCTAACGATGTTGTACTTATAGTAGATGACAACCTCCCTCGAGGTCAGTGGAGGTTAGGAAGAGTCCTCAAGATCTTCACCAGTGAAGATGGTCAAATCAATCAAGCCTAACGACGTTGTACTTGTAGTAGATGACAACCTCCCTCGAGGTCAGTGGAGGTTAGGAAGAGTCCTCAAGATCTTCACCAGTGAAGATGGTCAAGTTAGAAGTACTGAAGTCAAGACGAAATATGGACAATACAGACGTCCCGCCGTGAAGCTTTGTTTGTTAGAATCCAACTAGATGTGCTTCACGCACAGGGGCGGGAATGTGCACGACATGACTAATAGTTATCGTGATAAATAACTTGTAACGGGGTTCCTGTGTCGGCCCAGGCCCATCTCGTTAAGTTCATATACGTGTGAAATAAAACATGGATGGTCAAAGGATTTGTTTCTTGGTTGGTGTTTTTAATCCTCCTTAATCGTCCTTATCGAGAAGCAAGGACGAAAGGATCCATTTCTGGCGGCTTCTCGCCCACAGGCCAGGTAGGTGTTCTTGCGACTTTTGGTAGTTCTGGTAGATAGCTTTTCCAAGAATCGTGGGGTTTAATGTTCATGAAATGACAAACATCGCATGCCGTTTCCGATACTTCTTGATAATCCATTTCTTGGACTGCATCATCATAGTAAAGGTCCAAGCTAGGTTTCCAGATCCATTTTGGGATGCTTGCTTAGCTGAACAAAGCCTTAGTAGTTCTTGAGCATTTCATGCGTGATTTGATCTTTCATCAATCCAGCGAAGATTAAATTCAACATCACAGAGAATTGGCCATTACAAAAAAGAGCAGGGGACTGGGACCAAGTCCGTAAAACTAATTCAATAAGAAACTAGCAAAAGTGGGCATCATTTTCTGAGAGAGCAGACCAAACTTAGCTAATCTGGAAAGTTTGGTGAACTTTGGCTTAATATTGACGATGCTAGAGGGCATCAAAGATGTACATCTTCCCATACAAACTCTGTATTTTTTTTACGTTGTCTAGCATGCCAAACCTACATTCACTGTAAAATTTCAAAATTTCAAAAGTTTATAATTCCGACAGAATTCACTCAAATCACATCAAACTTTGCACATATGATAATTTCAACATGTTGTTTCATGTCATAAACTTAATTTCGTAATTACATTAATTCTAATAAACTCGCTCCCAGTCCCCTGCTCTTTTTTGTAATGGGCAATTGATGGCACGCTTCATCTCTGTCCAAAGCTTCGCGATCTACTTCATCAACGATTAGATGTTTCTGGATCCACATATTCTCAGCTACTTTTTAAACTTGATTGATCTTCTTAGCTTGATGTTTTCAATGAATGAAAATTCAAAATTGCCTCGAACGTTTTGAACCGTTGGAGGAGACAATAGACGCCGAAGCAACACAATAGAAGGTTTATCAAAACAATAACAAACCTGCCACCTCCCCTATAAATTAATGCAGCTCCTCATTTTTGCTCACTCTTTTTGCTCATTCTTTTTGCTCACTCTTTTTGCTCACTACTCGGATTTACCGGTCCCTACTATCTACTGCCGTGCTTGAAACTTTCTAAACTGAAAAAGCAAAAGTGAATCTTTACTGGAGCGTGGCGTTTTCCTCAAACATTTATATACCAGATTCCGTTTTCGTACATCAAACATTGCCTATATTTCAACGTTCCGTTCATGGCGCTCTGTATACCTGTTTAAAACCAAATTTGAAATATAACTACAAATTTAAAAGTTACAGAAAAATAAATACTACGGTAGAAAATGTGCACTGAATGTCGTTGTTGTAGTGCTAGAGGTGAACACACACCAACTGACGTTCAAAGTTGGCTTATAATTTAGCCGAAAATTTTCAGTCGTCAAGTGGGTATCTAAAAACTGCAAATTTCTCCTAAAATAAAATTCGCTGAAAATATTTAGCATTTGTTCCTAAAATAGGTCATCCAAAGGAATGATATGGCGAAAGAAAATATTAAATTGTGCAGAAGGGTAAAAAATACCCAATACCCGCCGCGGACATATGGTTCTCATTGAAAGAGCTTCATACTCACCTAGCAGGCCTAATCAAACCCCTCAAAGTCTATGTCACGCCTAAAAAGTCCTTCACCATCGAGCTCCCCAACAGCTTTCAAGAGACGCTATTCCAAGCATCCAAAGCATATCAGAGTATTCTTCATAGCTCTCAGGGCCTGACCTCCACTTTTGGTCTCAACAGCTGAATCTCGCGTTATGGCAACGTCTGGCTGCGGCGTGGCTTGGGATATGCTTGAGTTCGACACGCAGTTAGCGTGCTTCTTTTGTTTCCATGTGCTGTTCACCATCCGATAGATCCTAACACAGCTTTAAAAGTGTACTCCCCTGGGGAATAATTTCGACTACTGAAGGAATCACTATTCATACTTCATGAATATTCATTATCCCGTGCGATGACGTAATGAGCATTATATAAGGTATAATTAATTATGCAAATGTGTCAGTTCACCAAGATCGAGTTGGGAGGCAGATGTCGAGATGATACCGCCGGCAGCACGGTCTCCTTCTGCGTTTTCTGCTACGTTCCTGCTGCTGACATTCAACAGGCCGTGCTGCCTATTTTTGCCTCGAAAATGCATCCGCTGTGGCGCCACAAAAACCGTCAATGTCGTCATGCAGGGCATTTGCATCTTGGTTCTTTCTGGTTTGGCGGTTGCGGGGTGTGAACTCTCTAGTACCGAGTATTGTATGGCCGTTGGGCAGGTCCAGAACTCTCAGGATAACGAGCAACTACAGGTTTTCGTTTAAGTTCTGTTTCTCTTTGGTTTAATTTTTGCCCTGTGTTTGATTCTGTAGAAAGTTTTGCAGTATATCTGAATTCTTAATCTTAGTGAGTAGTTTGTTTTATTCAGGAATGGGGCATCCATGTGCGTTTCTTTGTTAATTCAAGTCCATTGGGACTTGATGACTTGATTTGTACACGTGTTTTTTTTTATTACTTTTGTTAAGTTTTTCTAGGTTGTTGGAGTGGAGCATTTATACCTGAAACGCCGATGCCGCTTTGCCTTACGGAACCTGGATGTGGTGATCGCAGATCAAGCAAGTCTCTGCGCTAACCAAGCAAGTCTCTGTGACTCCGGATCGAGAATAGTATGCCGTTCTTAGTTGCGAAAAATTGGTTCATTCGAGAGCGTACGTGTGGTTTTTCGGACGCGGGGTTGTTCACGTCCACTGGGAGTCGATAGTCTCGCGTTAATTACTTATTCGGGGTTCTTTCATTGTAAGTGAATGCCAGGGCATTGTTCTATTTTGTGTTTACTTTACTACATAATCCATGGATTTTAGCGTTTAATTAACCTTTTATTGATCTAGTTTGATTTGTTTCATAACTGGCTTGTATGATTTCAGGAAAAAGAAGTTGGGTGTATGTGACCACAGAGAAAAGAAGCTGGGTGTATGTGTCCCCAGAGAAAAGAAGCTGTGTGAATGTGACCACAGAGAAAAGAAGCTGGGTGTATGTGTCCCCAGAGAAAAGAAGCTGTGTGAATGTGACCACAGAGAAAAGAAGCTGGGTGTATGTGTCCCCAGAGAAAAGAAGCTGTGTGAATGTGACCACAAAGAAAAGAAGCTGGGTGTATGTGTCCTCAGAGAAAAGAAGCTGTGTGAATGTGACCACAGAGAAAAGAAGCTGGGTGTATGTGTCCCCAGAGAAAAGAAGCTGTGTGAATGTGACCACAGAGAAAAGAAGCTGGGTGTATGTGTCCCCCGAGATAAGAAGCTGGGTGTATGTGTCCACAGAGAACAGTACATGGGTGTATGTGACCCCAGAGAAAAGAAGTGGGGTATCTGTGTGACGCTAGAGACCAGTACATGGGTGTGTCTGTGACTGGCCCAGGGACCAGTACTTGGGCTGGGTGTGTCTGTGTGACCTAAAAGTACAGAAGTTGGGTGTGTTTGCATTTGTGTGACCCCAGAGATCAGTAGCTGGCTGTATTTGTGTGAATCTTGAGAGACATGCGTCTCAGTGTGTGAGCCAAGAATAGTGCAGCCGAGTTGGGGACTAGTCCAACATACATGCTTGAGCAATTTTTTGCTTAGAGTCAGAATTGGAAAGTTGGGGATGTGAGAAACACTTAGATTAGGAAATAGAAGTCGGGTGAGTCTGTGTGACTCCTGATAGCGATCGAGAAGTAGTAGCTGGGTGTGTCTGTTTGACCCCAGGAAATAGAACTCGGGTGACTCGTTGTGACCTTGGACGAGCTTTAGTCGCTGGGCGTGTCGGTGACCCCAGGAATAAAACCGAGTCGGGTGAATCGTTAATGGTGACCCCGAATCGATAATTAGTAGCTGTGCGTGTCTGTTGGACACCAGGGAAGAGAAGTCGGGTGAGTCTTGATGACCCTGGATCGAGCATTTGTAGGTGGGCTTGTTTGCGTGACCACAGATATTACTACAAACTGGGTGAGTCTCTGTGACCCCATGCATATTGAGAATGAGTAGATGGGTTTGTTTGTGTGACCCCAGGAATAGTAGCTGAGCATGTCTAGGTGACTTCAGAAATTAAAACACATGTTGGCTACGCGTGCATGACCCCAGATAATTTCATGTAGTTGGGTGCGTCCGCATGACCCAGGAGAATTGTAGTTGGGTGCGTCTATATTACCCCGGGAAATTGTAGTTAGGTGCGTCGGTATGACCCGGAAAATTGAAGCTGGGTGACCTCTGGGAACGGTAGTATCTGTTGGTGTTTTATTGCTGGAAGTTGTAGTTAGGCTTGTTATATAGCGTCATTTTTGTGCTTAAGTATACGGACTGAGTGTACGTTACGCTCTATACGTTTATGTGTTATTCTCCAATTGTGAGGCGTGGGAAGGAGCTAAAGGAGCCTAAAGGTTCTACAATACCTCTACAAGTACCAGCTATATGGGATATTTCTGAAGCATGTATAGATTTTTCCAAGCTAAAGGAGCAAAATGATAGCCGCGGTGGTAAGTTTGAAGTGGTCCTCCCGCATCAATGTCGTGCCATGGTCGACTGCCCTGGCGGTGCCATCAAGAGTGGCCATCGAAAGTGGGGGCAGAAGTCGCAAAGTGGTGGGGGAAAGTGTTTTTAAAGAACTACTAAGAGCCAGTGCTCGTAGTCGTAATGTCACGTGTGTTTCCTTATGGCTAGTATCAGGCCACATTACTCACTCATGTAATACGAAAAAGGCTTTAATGACTGGAGGCAATAAATGCATTATTGGCGTGTACATTTTGTGTATACTAGAGTGTAGTATTTATTTTATTCCCATGCATCCTACTGGGGGGAAGGCCGGGAAGTTCCAGTTTGTTTCTTTTTCATATCTTCTGGGCTTTAAGAGTTGACTCCGCAAGCGTTTGTCTATAAAGGCTGCCCTTGTGTCTCGATTCGTCAGGCAATTGGTAGTCATCTTCTCTAAGTCTGGGTGGGGGTTTTCCTGTTGAGTTTTGATTATGCTTATTATGATGAAATTCCTACTTGTTGGGTTGTATATTCCCTTAGTTTACATTTATGTGATTGCTGGTAAGGGAAACGTTTTGCCCTTATCATGATTCGGTGCAACGAGCCGTGAAATTAAGTAGAGTTTATGGGTTATGTCATGCAGATGAAACCCCTGCCCAGGCTTAGGGAAGATGGGCTTATGTATAAGAGTAGCAGGTGGTAAGACAAGTGTGCGTCTATACGTACAGTATATTTTATTCCGATCGAGACTCCAATGTATATAGGGCGGGAGAACTTCACAGTCATTGAGCAGAATGTAAAGTCGTATTGACGGATTACAGAGACCATGACAGTTCAAGGTTATATATACAAGGGAGTAAACTTTTATGACTTTTTCGCCTTTCTTAAAGGGACTAGTTTCAAGGGTGTTTTTGATGACAGTTATTTGCAACCGAGATAAACTTTCCGGAACCATGTACATCTCGTGTAACAGTTGTTTGGTGACTGGGTCTACCGTGTATATCAAGTAGCCTGAGCATAACTGGCGTTCATGCAAGTGTTTGGGTCAAAGTATAGATCCCCTTCGGCTGGTTTTACCCCGCACAGCTGAACCATCCAAGCTGCGTCTTTGTTTCGACGCTAGGGTTTTAATTTGTGGATGAATGATACATGCACAATTTTATTTGGATAAGTCGGTCCAAGTCCCCACGCATGTACATCTAACCGAGGTCCTGTTATGGTAAACCTAGATGACAATTTTTAAAAGTTTGGTTGCGACAGTATACTGTTGATGAAAGACGGTCTTGAGGGAGAAATGTGAACATCACCTGGCCATCTGGTTGGAGAAACTTCTTTTGGGGGGTTTATCAGTCAGTGGGAATGGCGGCCATGAGACCTCCGAAGTTTAGGGTGGTTTGTTCATTATACAATAAGGACAGATTGGGAAACTCGACGAGGGGAAATACGGTGTCGTCCGATTGTCGATTGCCCTTCGGGACAGTTAGTTTGAACAGTGAAAGTGCACCCAAGTTCGCTCTCTGTCTGCCATGTTAGACTTTGATTAGAGTTTAAGGCAAATTATCTGGGGATGGAGGTTGACTCTAACCTTCAAGTGTGTTGATTTACAAGACAAAAAATTACATTTTATAGAACTACGTAAGAACGTTTTCTGGTTTTCAAGTGGGCAATTCCCTTGAGGTCCGCGGTGCAGAGATTCTTGGATAAATAGGATATTTCGTTCTTGTTGGCCTTCTCGGAAGCGAAATGGTATATTAGATTACTAATATTCGGGATATGGCTTCGGCGTTAGGGGCTGCGTGTAGGAAGCGAGATCTGGGATTATACCCAGCGTTAAGAGTTTTTAGATTCTTGAGATGACTGCATTCCGTGGAGGAGTGAAACGGCATGGGGCGTTTGGGCATGATCTCCATCGACGCGTCTCAGTTTTCGCGGAGACGTTTTCTCCAAAATCATTCACCTTGCCGTGACTTGGTTCTCTGTGACTCCTACGTCATCCGTGTCTAATTTCGGAGGACAGTGCGTGAAAAAGGGGAATTGTTCGACATGTAGCTAGGGGTTTTTGAAGTGAGGGTAACTTCAGTGGTAAATGTCCAACCCGACTATCTTTTGTTTTCGGATCGGTGGACCCTATTAGAGCAAGTGCGAGCGATTGTTTCCGCTCTAGGATAGGGAGGGACTCGGACTTCCCAGGCCTTCTGGAATATGGGGATCTAGCAGCATCGAGGAAAGTGAAAGAATCGTCTGCCGTGAAGGTGTAACATTGCATTTGGAGGCAAGTTTTGTCCTCACAGGTTCAAATCTCTTTGTTTCAGTACGGATTTGTCGGTTATATTATGAATCGCTATTGGTGATTGGGTGGCCATGTATGAGCTTATTATTTATTGGAGCCTGGTCTTTATACGGCATACAAAAACGTTATTAACGTGTCAAGGTTCTAGCGTATCACAAGGGATACACTAATTGGGGACACTTTATCCCAAACAGGATCCTCGAAAACCGTTTATTTGCAGGCGATTTAGGACGCGTTAACGAGGAATGGCTTTATTTTCAGAGAAGGAAAAATGTACTCCTATATGTACCGCGTATATGCACCGATCGATCGTCCTTTCACGTCGGTCGTTTACCATGCAGGTCGGAACGTGATGGATGGCGAAGTTTAGTGGTTTCGCTATATATTTGGTTCTGGCAGCGATTCAGGTGTCTCATTTATATCAAGGACGGCGAACCATTCTCTTAATTGAAATCAAGTGCTGTTACCCGGGAGAGCTATTCATACTTCATGAATATTCATTATCCCGTGCGATGACGTAATGAGCATTATATAAGGTATAATTAATTATGCAAATGTGTCAGTTCACCAAGATCGAGTTGGGATGCAGATGTCGTCCCACCCACCCTCCCTCTCGTTGACAAATTTAGCACCTTTTGTGCTCTTTGTCGTATTGCTCGACAGGAGTTCTATCCCATACCTTAATGCTAATGAGTCAGCGGGAGGGATAATGTACTACTCAGAGGCGGCCTTACAAGCACTTTCCAATGAGTTCAATCTGAAAAATCCTCCTAACTTTCGTTTCATGGGATCCATATGGTGGAATGGAAAGGCGATCTATATAAGTGCACCCACAAGAACCACCGGCAATACGATTGGTTCGTACCACAAAAGGGGCTCGGTTTAAGGTACCACTGTTCACTGAAAGCCGCGTAGCACGCTAACCACTCGTCCAACATGTACAAAAGTATACATTTTCTTAAAGCTGAATAAATGCAGATCCTAAATATGCTGGAGATTATTTCCTATTTTGTAAATATTTTTTGTTATTGCACATTTTAGAAAATTCGACCGGCCTTGTTCAAAGAGAATTGTGCATGCGGGAATTCAATCGATTTTTTAACGGAAAGTGCCCTTATAATGAGCACACTTTGTTCTAAAAAATCGTATCTCCGATTTCCAATAAACGCTTTTGTTGAGGAGATATTTGCTGTCAAAGTTCAATAATGTGTTTTTAAGCGATTTACACATAAATCATCAAATAACTTTTAAACGAGGCAACATATCAAAACTCGGAGACACAGTTTTTTAGAACAAAGTGTGCTCATTACAATGGCACTTTTCGTTTAGAAATCGATTGAATTCCCGCGTGCACAATTCTCTTTGAACAAAGCCGGTCGAATTTTCTAAAATGTGCAATAACAAAAAAATATTTACCAACTAGGAAATAATCTCCAGCACATTTAGAATCTGCATTTATTCAGCTTTAAGAAAATGTACACTTTTATACATGTTGGACGAGTGGTTAGCGCGCTACGCGGCTTTCAGTGAACAGTGGTCACGAAGGTCCCCTGGTACCTTAACGAAACCGGGTCTCGCACGGTTTAATCGGAGCATCGAAGCCTACGTCTATTGTGTCCTATCTCGGCAGTGCGACACGCGGACAAGCATTTCCGGCAGCTCAGGAAGAGCAGTCGAGACACAACAGGCATTTGCCTCACGCTTCGAGTCGGCGCTAAGCAACAACATGCATCGCCTCCAGCATCCAACACTTTCAGAAAGCCGTCTTCGACGCCCGAGCCCGGCTGGATGTAGCTGTGTTCTTTCCCAGGCCTTTGGCTGATGCCAAGTCGGCTCATTATCAACGAAGGGGTCGTCTATGGATAAAACTCCAAAATGCGACTCCTGAAATGACCCTTGGCGTCAACTCTCATGCGAACACAGCCATATACAGTCTTCTCTCCAATCACGTCCCCCTCCAGCAGGGGGCTCCCCATCGGAAGCAGCCTGTTCCAGCGCCACGGCGCCGGGGTTCTCCCCGCCATGTTGCTTGGCGAGCGCATAGCGCAGTTACACCCTCGACTCACGACACAAATCTCGCCATGGTGGGCCTTGTCGCCTCCGGCGTTGGTGGGTTGGAGTTCCGCTAACGACATCA
This sequence comes from Actinostola sp. cb2023, assembly GCA_033675265.1. Taxonomy (NCBI): domain Eukaryota; kingdom Metazoa; phylum Cnidaria; class Anthozoa; order Actiniaria; family Actinostolidae; genus Actinostola; species Actinostola sp. cb2023. The sequence continues at coordinate 34,030 of JAUJYZ010000213.1, read as the reverse complement.
ATTCGTTTTTTCATCGAGTCGACGAGCCACACGACGACCGCAACGATCCGCAGCCAGGTGTTTTTGGCTAGAAAACCGACCACCTCTCCAGCCTCTCGAAGCAAAAAGCTCGCAATATTAATAGCGCCAGGGAGGAGCTCCCCGTGTTTTTTCCCCCAGTGTCTTGAGCCCATCCCCGACTCCTCTCGTTTAATTTGGACAAAGCGGTTACGATCGTGCCGATGACTGCCACCGAGACGACTGTGACACCATATTTCTTGAAAATTCGTTTGACTCGCTCTCGCAGAGTCATGCACTTTTCGATGGCCTCATTTTCATTCTCCAACTGCTCACTATCCCGCTCCCATTGGTCGATACGTTCGCTCGCAGCTTCTTTATCCGCCGTACTGGCCTCGGGATCGCGTAGGACGGCCTCAGCCTGGAGGAAAGACTCCGAGGTTTGGTCCATAACTGCATAGTTTCGTTCTGCAAGTTCCGTATTTGAGGGCCCAAACGCGTCTCTGATTGTTTTCGGCAGTTTGGGGTCCAGTTTTCCGTCTGAAAATAGGGGGTGCTCTACGGTGTTATCGTGCGGGAGCTTGACTATGACTCGACCATAGCCGTCGATAGTCGCGGTACACTTACTGGTGTTGGCTTGGTCTCTAGCTGCCCACAAACGGTCTGGAAGCGATTTGGATAAAGAGATCGATCTATGTCTTATCCAGCGCTCCTCAACTCTCTCGGGTTTCCTTTTCTCCTGCTAGCAAGAGCTGCCACTCCTAGTCGGAAATTCCCCGGTGTTGGGATCGAAATCGGGTTCGCCTTCCATGTTCATGAAGATCTGTGCTATCTTGCAATTATGAGGGACTACGCCCATATCTCTAAAAAGTGTGACCCTCACGAGGGGTCCCGAAGCCTCAGGGCTTCTAAGGGCAAACGTGTGACGCACCCCCTGACGTTCGATAGGACTAGTATCGGTAACCCAGCTGGAAAGATTCTATATGTCAACGCTAGCGCTCTTGGCGCTCTCAGCTTTAGCGAATATGAATTTGCCATTTTTCAGCAATTTTGACATTGATGTATCAGATGAAGTTCTAGCATCTTTGAATATACTGAGGAACATTACAAATAATGTTGCAACTAATGCAATCTTTAATAATTGTACGATTAACTTTAATTTAAAGTAGTTTAGAAGTAACTATAGGCGAAATTTCCTTAGTAATTTGGGAAATAAATGATATATTTTGCGAATTGTGAAGGTTTTTATTTTTATTTTCTATTCTTTTTAGGATGAATATTTAATAGATCTATTACGATTCTATACTTTTTCTAACATATTAAGTATATCTAATTATCTATTGTTGTTATTCATCAACCCCACCCTTTCCCTGCTGACTATTCAAACCCTCCCCGTACTTTTAGATTGTATTGGGGGATATAAGGGCAGACATGTGACCCAAATAGTGGTCAACGATTGGGTGTCTGCCTTATGAATTATTAATGAATATTATAATTGCTTTTACATGTAAAAAGTTCAAAAGTGTATCGTTAAATTATTCTGTATAGTTGTTGTATCGTTCGCCGCGTGGTTATGAGAGTCACGTACTGATGCGCTTCGACTGACGTCACAATCCAACCAATTACTGTTGACATATCGTTTCCTGTAGCAAAATAGTAACGATTTTGGTTATCTTCGTTTTCTCTGCTTGATTCGTTAAAATTTGTAATTTATTTTAAAGAAAGTCATAGAAAAAAGAAAGCTTATTCAAAATCTTTAAAAATCCGATGTTGAATTTTTTTGCTAAAAAAACATATCCTGATACCTTAAGTTTGCATGGCACGTTATTACATCGTTATTAAACCTTTGCGAGACCCACTGTTAACTCGCAAGAAATATGGCGATACCACTATCTGTTAACCCGCTTGTCCAGTTTGCAGGGTACGTTATTACATCGTTGTTAAACCTCAGCGAGACCCACTGTTAACTCGCAAGATATATGGCGAGACCACTATCTGTTACTCGCTTGTATTACTGAACACGCCTTCGTCACGCAGGAATTTGAATTATTCGGTATTGAACTCACCGAACTAGGCGAGGTATATGTTACTGGCTTTACCTTACTACTATCGTATAGAGAAAAAGGCCAAAGGCAATCCCATCCTATAAAACATATCCGGCAAAGGATTCTACAGTTGGCACTGAATTAGCCATTAATTCGGGATGCAAATATTACGTATTATCATTCGACTCATTTCTATCCGCAGTTCTGATTGAGAATTCTGAGAATTCAATGCAGTCAGATGCAAACAACGCCTCTGTGTCCTCTTTCGTGCATCTATTTGATGTGCTTATTCCAGAAACATCTGACACTTTGCGCGGGTGCACTTTGTAATGTGAATCGATATATGCCTCTTGAAGAGTACTTTCTTCCAAAAAGAAGATGACTTCGGCAATATATAGGTATATTTTATATGTCAGTATTCGTGTCTGAATTTGACAGCACAACATCTGTTTTTTTTAAAAAGTTAATAAATACAGAAATCTTCATATCTTGATTGTGGAAATTTCCGAGCTCTTCGTCCACCTCTCGTTATTAAATATGCCGCAATTTCATTGTAATAATCTCAAGAAGCTTGATACACTTCAACAAACTCTCACCTGCCTCCACTCTCCGATAACCAACACACACAACCTATTAAGCGCCCGGTTCAAGCGCGACACAGTGGCTCAGGAGGAGACGCAAAGATCAGCCAGGAGAAAGAAAGAGCAAAGAAGCAAAAACCGTAAGCGTAAACAGGAAATGGGGAAGAAACAAGCATTCAAGCTTATTTCCAAAACACATGGGGGAAAACGACGGCTGATGCTTTTCTCGCCCCAGATTTTGAAGAAAAAATCAGTGCAAGAAAGCTGGGAGCAATTACCTTGCTCCCAAGATTTCACATACCTGCCCTGAGGTACCTGATCGACTCTAATGCTGACGACGATGTAGAAGAGGCAACTCGCCTATTGGACCTGCCAGAAAGGCCCATGCTAGAAAAGCAGGTACCAAGCCCTCAGAGTCGGAAATGGAAGATGAAAGTGAAGATCAGAGGAGGAGGAGGAGGAAGAAGAGGAAGAGGATGTTTGCTGTTAATATTGATATACACTATACACACATTTACTGGACTCCCCATGGGGCTTTACATACCACTTTAACCCTTTGACACCCAGAGATTTTTGAGTTTTTTAGCGATTTTCTGGACCTAATCACGCCATAGGAAATTTCGATTCCATATAAGGGGTTTCCATGGAAATCTTGACAGTTCTGAAAGCCCACGGGCTCAGGTTCTGACGTAATCTTTCTCTTTTGGTGAATCTCCTCGAGGAACGGCATCTCGTAGCTACTAGGAGCGGTCAATTTTGCATTTTTAGAGTGTTTATAGCCATTATTCACCACAGAAGCCCCCAGGACAGCATCATTAAGCTTGACTGGTGTGGTAGAGACCGTTCTCCTGGAAGAACTCAGGAGTTTAGATACGAATTCACGAACAGATTTCGACTTTGCCGTTTGGAAATTCAAAATGGCGGACTCAATTGTGAAATCGTCTCTCTGGTCTTTCTGTGGTGGATTCCAGGACCTACAAAGGCATTTTTGGCGACTTTGGACTTGTAAAGAATGCAACCGGTGCAATATTTTGCCTGTAGGACCGAGTGGCTCGACACTCTGTATATTCTTAAAAGAGGGATTTTCGGGGGAGATCTATGCCGAAATTCCCGGATGTTTCCCGGCATCCTTTTCGGGCGTGCAGAAGGAAAACACGTGTTAGCGAAAGTGGGCCTAAGGAAATGGCTATTGTTCGGCGAGTTAAGGAAAAGAGAGGGCAAAATTCACGACTATATCAAGAAGAGAGATGGAAGTTTGCTGAGAAAGTGGCGTTTTGTTTCGCAAGGATGTATTTTGGAAGAAAATCCAAGTCAAATGTCGTTCATTTTCGAGGTGTAAAATTGCGTCAAAAACACGCATTTTTGATTTTTATGACAAACAAATTGAACTAATGCCCAGAAATCGGACCTGTAAGTCAGTTTACTTGAGGTTAAAATATGAAGAGTTATCTAGTTGTCACTAATAACTGGCCATGAGATCGATGTTACGAAAATTCAGAAAGTTAGAATTTTTCAAAGCAGTATCGATTTTTACGGGCGGTTTCGGGCGCCGTGGGAGTCAAAGGGTTAAATTCAATATGTTTTTTTTTTTTTTTTTTTCACTGACTTGCCATTTTTCCTACCAAAAACTATTTAAAACATTAAGTCTACCTAAGACGGTTATACATGCCAAATTTTATTTGAAACTGAGCTTGATTGAAGGACTTAGTGGGGGAGGGTATTTGTTATAGACCTCAAAAGCCCAATTTTACATATAGGTCAAAAAGTCAAAGTTGGGGGAGTGGTCATTGTGAAATTTAGACAGCAGAGAAGAATAGTTGTCGTGGATGTTAGTCAGACCAATGGTCACATTCACCCTATGGTGATCCAGGGGGGCAGTGATGCTTGTCACGTGACTAACCCTAGCCCCTAAGCCAGCCTTCAGTCAAATCTAACCCTAGCTTCCAGAACTTAACCCAAGGCAAAAAAAAATAACCCTAAGCCTGAATTGTTACCCTAACCCTAGTTTTGAGTTAACCCCAACCCTAACTTCTTCCCGGAGGTGACAAAAGTCCTGGTCACGTGACCTCATATTTTTTCAATATTTTTTTTTATTTTTTTTTTCACTGACTTGCCATTTTTCCTACCAAAAACTATTTAAAACATTAAGTCTACCTAAGACGGTTATACATGCCAAATTTTATTTGAAACTGAGCTTGATTGAAGGACTTAGGGGGGGAGGGTATTTGTTATAGACCTCAAAAGCCCAATTTTACATATAGGTCAAAAAGTCAAAGTTGGGGGAGTGGTCATTGTGAAATTTAGACAGCAGAGAAGAATAGTTGTCGTGGATGTTAGTCAGACCAATGGTCACATTCACCCTATGGTGATCCAGGGGGGCAGTGATGCTTGTCACGTGACTAACCCTAGCCCCTAAGCCAGCCTTCAGTCAAATCTAACCCTAGCTTCCAGAACTTAACCCAAGGGTATCGATTTTTACGGGCGGTTTCGGGCGCCGTGGGAGTCAAAGGGTTAATAGTTAAACTTAAATAGTTTAAGTTGTTTCAATGTGGGTGAAATATGTTCATACTTCTTTTTCCCAGACAAAATATGGGCAGCAAAATTCTGCAGTAGTTGTAGCTTAGAAATGTTGCTCTTACTTGTGCCAGCCACAGCAAAATGTTTACTAAAAACCAGTGAGTTCTAACAGGCAGTTCATTTCCAAGGAACATAATTGATGGAATTGTAGACAAACGAAACAAAATATGTAAAGCTAGAACACTATTAATATTAGCGATTCCTTTCCAAAGGGATTTATTAAAGGAGTTGTAATTGTTTTGTTGGGCACTGGTTCATAACAGCGAACCCAAAAGTTCAAAGTCCTCCCTTTTGTACTGAAATATTTTTCGGAGCCCTCCCTTCAATATCTTCATCCCCCCCCCCCCCCCCCCCCCCCCCCTTGGCATAATAAATGAACAGTCCCTTAGCGACTGAGCTTGCGACGAGGGTTGCTGGCTCGTTGTCGTCTGGCTTGCCAAAGCTAAAGCTTGTTGAGAGGGCGCCGTTTGGTTCGGCAAAGATTGGTGAGTCGTCGTAGTTTGTGCTGGTAAAAAAGCTTTCACAAGTAGAACTTGTGGTAACTTTGCTTCACTCGACATGCTGATATGTGAACGGTCGTTAGTCGTCTCAGAGAGCGAGGTCACAGGAGAGTGATTTCATATATATTCGCACCAGAGAGACCGCTGACAATATATCGAATCCGTAAAGTTGCTATAGCTTTCACTGATATCGAATACGTAAAGTTGCTAGCTTTCACTATATCGAATACGTAAAGTTGCTAGCTTTCACTATATCGAATACGTAAAGTTGTTAGCTTTCACTGATATCGAATACGTAAAGTTGCTAGCTTTCACTATATCGAATACGTAAAGTTGCTAGCTTTCACTGATATCGAATACGTAAAGTTGCTAGCTTTCACTGATATCGAATACGTAAAGTTGTTAGCTTTCACTATATCGAATACGTAAAGTTGCTAGCTTTCACTATATCGAATACGTAAAGTTGCTAGCTTTCACTATATCGAATACGTAAAGTTGCTAGCTTTCACTGATATCGAATACGTAAAGTTGCTAGCTTTCACTATATCGAATACGTAAAGTTGCTAGCTTTCACTGATATCGAATACGTAAAGTTGCTAGCTTTCACTATATCGAATACGTAAAGTTGTTAGCTTTCACTGATATCGAATACGTAAAGTTGCTAGCTTTCACTATATCGAATACGTAAAGTTGCTAGCTTTCACTGATATCGAATACGTAAAGTTGCTAGCTTTCACTGATATCGAATACGTAAAGTTGCTAGCTTTCACTATATCGAATACGTAAAGTTGCTAGCTTTCACTATATCGAATACGTAAAGTTGCTAGCTTTCACTATATCGAATACGTAAAGTTGCTAGCTTTCACTGATATCGAATACGTAAAGTTGCTAGCTTTCACTGATATCGAATACGTAAAGTTGCTAGCTTTCACTGATATCGAATACGTAAAGTTGCTAGCTTTCACTATATCGAATACGTAAAGTTGCTAGCTTTCACTGATATCGAATACGTAAAGTTGCTAGCTTTCACTATATCGAATACGTAAAGTTGCTAGCTTTCACTGATATCCAATACGTAAAGTTGCTAGCTTTCACTGATATGAAATACGTAAAGTTGCTAGCTTTCACTGATATCGAATACGTAAAGTTGCTAGCTTTCACTGATATCGAATACGTAAAGTTGCTAGCTTTCACTATATCGAATACGTAAAGTTGCTAGCTTTCACTATATCGAATACGTAAAGTTGCTAGCTTTCACTATATCGAATACGTAAAGTTGCTAGCTTTCACTATATCGAATACGTAAAGTTGCTAGCTTTCACTGATATCGAATACGTAAAGTTGCTAGCTTTCACTATATCGAATACGTAAAGTTGCTAGCTTTCACTATATCGAATACGTAAAGTTGCTAGCTTTCACTGATATCGAATACGTAAAGTTGCTAGCTTTCACTGATATCGAATACGTAAAGTTGCTAGCTTTCACTATATCGAATACGTAAAGTTGCTAGCTTTCACTATATCGAATACGTAAAGTTGCTAGCTTTCACTATATCGAATACGTAAAGTTGCTAGCTTTCACTATATCGAATACGTATAAACGTTGCTAGCTTTCACTGATATCGAATACGTAAAGTTGCTAGCTTTCACTATATCGAATACGTAAAGTTGTTAGCTTTCACCATATCGAATACGTAAAGTTGCTAGCTTTCACTATATCGAATACGTAAAGTTGCTAGCTTTCACTGATATCGAATACGTAAAGTTGCTAGCTTTCACTGATATCGAATACGTAAAGTTGCTAGCTTTCACTATATCGAATACGTAAAGTTGCTAGCTTTCACTATATCGAATACGTAAAGTTGCTAGCTTTCACTATATCGAATACGTAAAGTTGCTAGCTTTCACTATATCGAATACGTAAAGTTGCTAGCTTTCACTATATCGAATACGTAAAGTTGCTAGCTTTCACTGATATCGAACACGTAAAGTTGCTAGCTTTCACTATATCGAATACGTAAAGTTGCTAGCTTTCACTGATATCCAATACGTAAAGTTGCTAGCTTTCACTGATATCGAATACGTAAAGTTGTTAGCTTTCACTATATCGAATACGTAAAGTTGCTAGCTTTCACTATATATCGAATACGTAAAGTTGCTAGCTTTCACTATATCGAATACGTAAAGTTGCTAGCTTTCACTATATCGAATACGTAAAGTTGCTAGCTTTCACTATATCGAATACGTAAAGTTGCTAGCTTTCACTATATCGAATACGTAAAGTTGCTAGCTTTCACTATATCGAATACGTAAAGTTGCTAGCTTTCACTATATCGAATACGTAAAGTTGCTAGCTTTCACTGATATCGAATACGTAAAGTTGCTAGCTTTCACTATATCGAATACGTAAAGTTGCTAGCTTTCACTGATATCGAATACGTAAAGTTGCTAGCTTTCACTATATCGAATACGTAAAGTTGCTAGCTTTCACTGATATCGAATACGTAAAGTTGCTAGCTTTCACTGATATCGAATACGTAAAGTTGCTAGCTTTCACTATATCGAATACGTAAAGTTGCTAGCTTTCACTATATCGAATACGTAAAGTTGCTAGCTTTCACTATATCGAATACGTAAAGTTGCTAGCTTTCACTATATCGAATACGTAAAGTTGCTAGCTTTCACTATATCGAATACGTAAAGTTGCTAGCTTTCACTATATCGAATACGTAAAGTTGCTAGCTTTCACTATATCGAATACGTAAAGTTGCTAGCTTTCACTATATCGAATACGTAAAGTTGCTAGCTTTCACTTTCATATCGAATACGTAAAGTTGCTAGCTTTCACTATATCGAATACGTAAAGTTGCTAGCTTTCACTGATATCGAATACGTAAAGTTGCTAGCTTTCACTGATATCGAATACGTAAAGTTGTTAGCTTTCACTATATCGAATACGTAAAGTTGCTAGCTTTCACTGATATCGAATACGTAAAGTTGCTAGCTTTCACTGATATCGAATACGTAAAGTTGCTAGCTTTCACTATATCGAATACGTAAAGTTGCTAGCTTTCACTATATCGAATACGTAAAGTTGCTAGCTTTCACTATATCGAATACGTAAAGTTGCTAGCTTTCACTATATCGAATACGTAAAGTTGCTAGCTTTCACTATATCGAATACGTAAAGTTGCTAGCTTTCACTGATATCGAATACGTAAAGTTGTTAGCTTTCACTATATCGAATACGTAAAGTTGCTAGCTTTCACTATATCGAATACGTAAAGTTGCTAGCTTTCACTATATCGAATACGTAAAGTTGCTAGCTTTCACTATATCGAATACGTAAAGTTGCTAGCTTTCACTATATCGAATACGTAAAGTTGCTAGCTTTCACTATATCGAATACGTAAAGATGCTAGCTTTCACTAATATCGAATACGTATAAAGTTGCTAGCTTTCACTATATCGAATACGTAAAGTTGCGCTACTATATCGAATACGTAAAGTTGCTAGCTTTCACTATATCGAATACGTAAAGTTGCTAGCTTTCACTATATCGAATACGTAAAGTTGCTAGCTTTCACTATATATCGAATACGTAAAGTTGCTAGCTAGCTTTCACTGATATCGAATACGTAAAGTTGCTAGCTTTCACTATATCGAATACGTAAAGTTGCTAGCTTTCACTGATATCGAATACGTAAAGTTGCTAGCTTTCACTGATATCGAATACGTAAAGTTGCTAGCTTTCACTATATCGAATACGTAAAGTTGCTAGCTTTCACTATATCGAATACGTAAAGTTGCTAGCTTTCACTGATATCGAATACGTAAAGTTGCTAGCTTTCACTATATCGAATACGTAAAGTTGCTAGCTTTCACTATATCGAATACGTAAAGTTGCTAGCTTTCACTATATCGAATACGTAAAGTTGCTAGCTTTCACTGATATCGAATACGTAAAGTTGCTAGCTTTCACTGATATCGAATACGTAAAGTTGTTAGCTTTCACTATATCGAATACGTAATTAGTTGCTAGCTTTCACTATATCGAATACGTAAAGTTGCTAGCTTTCACTATATCGAATACGTAAAGTTGTTAGCTTTCACTATATCGAATACGTAAAGTTGCTAGCTTTCACTATATCGAATACGTAAAGTTGCTAGCTTTCACTATATCGAATACGTAAAGTTGCTAGCTTTCACTATATCGAATACGTAAAGTTGCTAGCTTTCACTGATATCGAATACGTAAAGTTGCTAGCTTTCACTGATATCGAATACGTAAAGTTGCTAGCTTTCACTATATCGAATACGTAAAGTTGCTAGCTTTCACTATATCGAATACGTAAAGTTGCTAGCTTTCACTATATCGAATACGTAAAGTTGCTAGCTTTCACTATATCGAATACGTAAAGTTGCTAGCTTTCACTATATCGAATACGTAAAGTTGCTAGCTTTCACTATATCGAATACGTAAAGTTGCTAGCTTTCACTATATCGAATACGTAAAGTTGCTAGCTTTCACTATATCGAATACGTAAAGTTGCTAGCTTAGCTTTCACTGATATCGAATACGTAAAGTTGCTAGCTTTCACTATATCGAATACGTAAAGTGCTAGCTTTCACTGATATCGAATACGTAAAGTTGCTAGCTTTCACTGATATCGAATACGTAAAGTTGCTAGCTTTCACTATATCGAATACGTAAAGTTGCTAGCTTTCACTATATCGAATACGTAAAGTTGCTAGCTTTCACTATATCGAATACGTAAAGTTGCTAGCTTTCACTATATCGAATACGTAAAGTTGCTAGCTTTCACTATATCGAATACGTAAAGTTGCTAGCTTTCACTGATATCGATCGAACTATATCGTAAAGTTGCTAGCTTTCACTATATCGAATACGTAAAGTTGCTAGCTTTCACTATATCGAATACGTAAAGTTGCTAGCTTTCACTGATATCGAATACGTAAAGTTGCTAGCTTTCACTATATCGAATACGTAAAGTTGCTAGCTTTCACTATATCGAATACGTAAAGTTGCTAGCTTTCACTGATATCGAATACGTAAAGTTGCTAGCTTTCACTATATCGAATACGTAAAGTTGCTAGCTTTCACTATATCGAATACGTAAAGTTGCTAGCTTTCACTGATATCGAATACGTAAAGTTGCTAGCTTTCACTATATCGAATACGTAAAGTTGCTAGCTTTCACTATATCGAATACGTAAAGTTGCTAGCTTTCACTATATCGAATACGTAAAGTTTAAAGTTGCTAGCTTTCACTATATCGAATACGTAAAGTTGCTAGCTTTCACTATACGAATACGTAAAGTTGCTAGCTTTCACTATATCGAATACGTAAAGTTGCTAGCTTTCACTGATATCGAATACGTAAAGTTGCTAGCTTTCACTATATCGAATACGTAAAGTTGCTAGCTTTCACTGATATCGAATACGTAAAGTTGCTAGCTTTCACTATATCGAATACGTAAAGTTGCTAGCTTTCACTATATCGAATACGTAAAGTTGCTAGCTTTCACTATATCGAATACGTAAAGTTGCTAGCTTTCACTATATCGAATACGTAAAGTTGCTAGCTTTCACTGATATCGAATACGTAAAGTTGCTAGCTTTCACTGATATCGAATACGTAAAGTTGCTAGCTTTCACTATATCGAATACGTAAAGTTGCTAGCTTTCACTGATATCGAATACGTAAAGTTGCTAGCTTTCACTATATCGAATACGTAAAGTTGCTAGCTTTCACTATATCGAATACGTAAAGTTGCTAGCTTTCACTATATCGAATACGTAAAGTTGCTAGCTTTCACTATATCGAATACGTAAAGTTGCTAGCTTTCACTGATATCGAATACGTAAAGTTGCTAGCTTTCACTGATATCGAATACGTAAAGTTGCTAGCTTTCACTATATCGAATACGTAAAGTTGCTAGCTTTCACTATATCGAATACGTAAAGTTGCTAGCTTTCACTATATCGAATACGTAAAGTTGCTAGCTTTCACTATATCGAATACGTAAAGTTGCTAGCTTTCACTATATCGAATACGTAAAGTTGCTAGCTTTCACTATATCGAATACGTAAAGTTGCTTTCACTATATCGAATACGTAAAGTTGCTAGCTATCACTATATCGAATACGTAAAGTTGCTAGCTTTCACTGATATCGAATACGTAAAGTTGCTAGCTTTCACTGATATCGAATACGTAAAGTTGTTAGCTTTCACTATATCGAATACGTAAAGTTGCTAGCTTTCACTGATATCGAATACGTAAAGTTGCTAGCTTTCACTGATATCGAATACGTAAAGTTGCTAGCTTTCACTATATCGAATACGTAAAGTAGCTTTCACTATATCGAATACGTAAAGTTGCTAGCTTTCACTATATCGAATACGTAAAGTTGCTAGCTTTCACTGATATCGAATACGTAAAGTTGCTAGCTTTCACTATATCGAATACGTAAAGTTGCTAGCTTTCACTATATCGAATACGTAAAGTTGCTAGCTTTCACTATATCGAATACGTAAAGTTGCTAGCTTTCACTATATCGAATACGTAAAGTTGCTAGCTTTCACTGATATCGAATACGTAAAGTTGCTAGCTTTCACTATATCGAATACGTAAAGTTGCTAGCTTTCACTATATCGAATACGTAAAGTTGCTAGCTTTCATATATCGAATACGTAAAGTTGCTAGCTTTCACTATATCGAATACGTAAAGTTGCTAGCTTTCACTATATCGAATACGTAAAGTTGCTTAAGCTTTCACTGATATCGAATACGTAAAGTTGCTAGCTTTCACTATATCGAATACGTAAAGTTGCTAGCTTTCACTATATCGAATACGTAAAGTTGCTAGCTTTCACTGATATCGAATACGTAAAGTTGCTAGCTTTCACTATATCGAATACGTAAAGTTGCTAGCTTTCACTATATCGAATACGTAAAGTTGCTAGCTTTCACTATATCGAATACGTAAAGTTGCTAGCTTTCACTATATCGAATACGTAAAGTTGCTAGCTTTCACTATATCGAATACGTAAAGTTGCTAGCTTTCACTATATCGAATACGTAAAGTTGCTAGCTTTCACTATATCGAATACGTAAAGTTGCTAGCTTTCACTGATATCGAATACGTAAAGTTGCTAGCTTTCACTATATCGAAATACGTAAAGTTGCTAGCTTTCACTGATATCGAATACGTAAAGTTGCTAGCTTTCACTATATCGAATACGTAAAGTTGCTAGCTTTCACTATATCGAATACGTAAAGTTGCTAGCTTTCACTATATCGAATACGTAAAGTTGCTAGCTTTCACTATATCGAATACGTAAAGTTGCTAGCTTTCACTATATCGAATACGTAAAGTTGCTAGCTTTCACTATATCGAATACGTAAAGTTGCTAGCTTTCACTATATCGAATACGTAAAGTTGCTAGCTTTCACTATATCGATAATACGTAAAGTTGCTAGCTTTCACTATATCGAATACGTAAAGTGGCTAGCTTTCACTGATATCGAATACGTAAAGTTGCTAGCTTTCACTATATCGAATACGTAAAGTTGCTAGCTTTCACTGATATCGAATACGTAAAGTTGCTAGCTTTCACTGATATCGAATACGTAAAGTTGCTAGCTTTCACTATATCGAATACGTAAAGTTGCTAGCTAGCTTTCACTATATCGAATACGTAAAGTTGCTAGCTTTCACTGATATCGAATACGTAAAGTTGCTAGCTTTCACTATATCGAATACGTAAAGTTGCTAGCTTTCACTATATCGAATACGTAAAGTTGCTAGCTTTCACTATATCGAATACGTAAAGTTGCTAGCTTTCACTGATATCGAATACGTAAAGTTGTTAGCTTTCACTGATATCGAATACGTAAAGTTGCTAGCTTTCACTGATATCGAATACGTAAAGTTGCTAGCTTTCACTATATCGAATACGTAAAGTTGCTAGCTTTCACTATATCGATCGAAAGTACGTAAAATACGTTGCTAGCTAGCTTTCACTGATATCGAATACGTAAAGTTGCTAGCTTTCACTATATCGAATACGTAAAGTTGCTAGCTTTCACTATATCGAATACGTAAAGTTGCTAGCTTTCACTATATCGAATACGTAAAGTTGCTAGCTTTCACTATATCGAATACGTAAAGTTGCTAGCTTTCACTATATATCGAATACGTAAAAGTGCTAGCTTTCACTATATCGAATACGTAAAGTTGCTAGCTTTCACTATATCGAATACGTAAAGTTGCTAGCTTTCACTATATCGAATACGTAAAGTTGCTAGCTTTCACTGATATCGAATACGTAAAGTTGCTAGCTTTCACTATATCGAATACGTAAAGTTGCTAGCTTTCACTATATCGAATACGTAAAGTTGCTAGCTTTCACTGATATCGAATACGTAAAGTTGCTAGCTTTCACTATATCGAATACGTAAAGTTGCTAGCTTTCACTATATCGAATACGTAAAGTTGCTAGCTTTCACTATATCGAATACGTAAAGTTGCTAGCTTTCACTATATCGAATACGTAAAGTTGCTAGCTTTCACTATATCGAATACGTAAAGTTGCTAGCTTTCACTATATCGAATACGTAAAGTTGCTAGCTTTCACTATATCGAATACGTAAAGTAAAGCTTTCAGCTTTTGCTAGCTTTCACTATATCGAATACGTAAAGTTGCTAGCTTTCACTATATCGAATACGTAAAGTTGCTAGCTTTCACTGATATCGAATACGTAAAGTTGCTAGCTTTCACTATATCGAATACGTAAAGTTGCTAGCTTTCACTATATCGAATACGTAAAGTTGCTAGCTTTCACTGATATCGAATACGTAAAGTTGCTAGCTTTCACTATATCGAATACGTAAATACGTAAAGTTGCTAGCTTTCACTATATCGAATACGTAAAGTTGCTAGCTTTCACTGATATCGAATACGTAAAGTTGCTAGCTTTCACTATATCGAATACGTAAAGTTGCTAGCTTTCACTATATCGAATACGTAAAGTTGCTAGCTTTCACTATATCGAATACGTAAAGTTGCTAGCTTTCACTGATATCGAATACGTAAAGTTGCTAGCTTTCACTGATATCGAATACGTAAAGTTGCTAGCTTTCACTATATCGAATACGTAAAGTTGCTAGCTTTCACTATATCGAATACGTAAAGTTGCTAGCTTTCACTATATCGAATACGTAAAGTTGCTAGCTTTCACTATATCGAATACGTAAAGTTGCTAGCTTTCACTATATCGAATACGTAAAGTTGCTAGCTTTCACTATATCGAATACGTAAAGTTGCTAGCTTTCACTATATCGAATACGTAAAGTTGCTAGCTTTCACTGATATCGAATACGTAAAGTTGCTAGCTTTCACTGATATCGAATACGTAAAGTTGCTAGCTTTCACTATATCGAATACGTAAAGTTGCTAGCTTTCACTATATCGAATACGTAAAGTTGCTAGCTTTCACTATATCGAATACGTAAAGTTGCTAGCTTTCACTATATCGAATACGTAAAGTTGCTAGCTTTCACTATATCGAATACGTAAAGTTGCTAGCTTTCACTATATCGAATACGTAAAGTTGCTAGCTTTCACTATATCGAATACGTAAAGTTGCTAGCTTTCACTGATATCGAATACGTAAAGTTGCTAGCTTTCACTATATCGAATACGTAAAGTTGCTAGAATACGTTTGCTAGCTTTCACTATATCGAATACGTAAAGTTGCTAGCTAGCTTTCACTATATCGAATACGTAAAGTTGCTAGCTTTCACTGATATCGAATACGTAAAGTTGCTAGCTTTCACTGATATCGAATACGTAAAGTTGCTAGCTTTCACTATATCGAATACGTAAAGTTGCTAGCTTTCACTATATCGAATACGTAAAGTTGCTAGCTTTCACTATATCGAATACGTAAAGTTGCTAGCTTTCACTATATCGAATACGTAAAGTTGCTAGCTTTCACTATATCGAATACGTAAAGTTGCTAGCTTTCACTGATATCGAATACGTAAAGTTGCTAGCTTTCACTATATCGAATACGTAAAGTTGCTAGCTTTCACTATATCGAATACGTAAAGTTGCTAGCTTTCACTGATATCGAATACGTAAAGTTGCTAGCTTTCACTGATATCGAATACGTAAAGTTGCTAGCTTTCACTATATCGAATACGTAAAGTTGCTAGCTTCACTATATCGAATACGTAAAGTTGCTAGCTTTCTTTCACTATATCGAATACGTAAAGTTGCTAGCTTTCACTATATCGAATACGTAAAGTTGCTAGCTTTCACTATATCGAATACGTAAAGTTGCTAGCTTTCACTATATCGAATACGTAAAGTTGCTAGCTTTCACTATATCGAATACGTAAAGTTGCTAGCTTTCACTATATCGAATACGTAAAGTTGCTAGCTTTCACTATATCGAATACGTAAAGTTGCTAGCTTTCACTATATCGAATACGTAAAGTTGCTAGCTTTCACTATATCGAATACGTAAAGTTGCTAGCTTTCACTGATATCGAATACGTAAAGTTGCTAGCTTTCACTATATCGAATACGTAAAGTTGCTAGCTTTCACTATATCGAATACGTAAAGTTGCTAGCTTTCACTGATATCGAATACGTAAAGTTGCTAGCTTTCACTATATCGAATACGTAAAGTTGCTAGCTTTTTCACTATATCGAATACGTAAAGTTGCTAGCTTTCACTATATCGAATACGTAAAGTTGCTAGCTTTCACTATATCGAATACGTAAAGTTGCTAGCTTTCACTATATCGAATACGTAAAGTTGCTAGCTTTCACTATATCGAATACGTAAAGATGCTAGCTTTCACTGATATCGAATACGTAAAGTTGCTAGCTTTCACTATATCGAATACGTAAAGTTGCTAGCTTTCACTATATCGAATACGTAAAGTTGCTAGCTTTCACTGATATCGAATACGTAAAGTTGCTAGCTTTCACTATATCGAATACGTAAAGTTGCTAGCTTTCACTATATCGAATACGTAAAGTTGCTAGCTTTCACTATATCGAATACGTAAAGTTGCTAGCTTTCACTATATCGAATACGTAAAGTTGCTAGCTTTCACTATATCGAATACGTAAAGTTGCTAGCTTTCACTATATAATACGTAAAGTTGCTAGCTTTCACTGATATCGAATACGTAAAGTTGCTAGCTTTCACTATATCGAATACGTAAAAGTTGCTAGCTTTCACTGATATCGAATACGTAAAGTTGCTAGCTTTCACTGATATCGAACACGTAAAGTTGCTAGCTTTCACTATATCGAATACGTAAAGTTGCTAGCTTTCACTATATCGAATACGTAAAGTTGCTAGCTTTCACTATATCGAATACGTAAAGTTGCTAGCTTTCACTATATCGAATACGTAAAGTTGCTAGCTTTCACTGATATCGAATACGTAAAGTTGCTAGCTTTCACTATATCGAATACGTAAAGTTGCTAGCTTTCACTATATCGAATACGTAAAGTTGCTAGCTTTCACTGATATCGAATACGTAAAGTTGCTAGCTTTCACTGATATCGAATACGTAAAGTTGCTAGCTTTCACTATATCGAATACGTAAAGTTGCTAGCTTTCACTATATCGAATACGTAAAGTTGCTAGCTTTCACTATATCGAATACGTAAAGTTGCTAGCTTTCACTATATCGAATACGTAAAGTTGCTAGCTTTCACTATATCGAATACGTAAAGTTGCTAGCTTTCACTATATCGAATACGTAAAGTTGTTAGCTTTCACTATATCGAATACGTAAAGTTGCTAGCTTTCACTATATCGAATACGTAAAGTTGCTAGCTTTCACTGATATCGAATACGTAAAGTTGCTAGCTTTCACTATATCGAATACGTAAAGTTGCTAGCTTTCACTGATATCGAATACGTAAAGTTGCTAGCTTTCACTGATATCGAACACGTAAAGTTGCTAGCTTTCACTATATCGAATACGTAAAGTTGCTAGCTTTCACTATATCGAATACGTAAAGTTGCTAGCTTTCACTGATATCGAATACGTAAAGTTGCTAGCTTTCACTATATCGAATACGTAAAGTTGCTAGCTTTCACTATATCGAATACGTAAAGTTGCTAGCTTTCACTATATCGAATACGTAAAGTTGCTAGCTTTCACTATATCGAATACGTAAAGTTGCTAGCTTTCACTATATCGAATACGTAAAGTTGCTAGCTTTCACTATATCGAATACGTAAAGTTGCTAGCTTTCACTATATCGAATACGTAAAGTTGCTAGCTTTCACTATATCGAATACGTAAAGTTGCTAGCTTTCACTGATATCCAATACGTAAAGTTGCTAGCTTTCACTGATATCGAACACGTAAAGTTGCTAGCTTTCACTATATCGAATACGTAAAGTTGCTAGCTTTCACTATATCGAATACGTAAAGTTGCTAGCTTTCACTATATCGAATACGTAAAGTTGCTAGCTTTCACTATATCGAATACGTAAAGTTGCTAGCTTTCACTATATCGAATACGTAAAGTTGCTAGCTTTCACTATATCGAATACGTAAAGTTGCTAGCTTTCACTATATCGAATACGTAAAGTTGCTAGCTTTCACTATATCGAATACGTAAAGTTGCTAGCTTTCACTGATATCGAATACGTAAAGTTGCTAGCTTTCACTGATATCGAATACGTAAAGTTGCACTATATCGAATACGTAAAGTTGCTAGCTTTCACTGATATCGAACACGTAAAGTTGCTAGCTTTCACTATATCGAATACGTAAAGTTGCTAGCTTTCACTGATATCCAATACGTAAAGTTGCTAGCTTTCACTGATATCGAATACGTAAAGTTGCTAGCTTTCACTGATATCGAATACGTAAAGTTGCTAGCTTTCACTATATCGAATACGTAAAGTTGCTAGCTTTCACTATATCGAATACGTAAAGTTGTTAGCTTTCACTATATCGAATACGTAAAGTTGCTAGCTTTCACTATATCGAATACGTAAAGTTGCTAGCTTTCACTGATATCGAATACGTAAAGTTGCTAGCTTTCACTGATATCGAATACGTAAAGTTGCTAGCTTTCACTGATATCGAATACGTAAAGTTGCTAGCTTTCACTTTCACTATATCGAATACGTAAAGTTGCTAGCTTTCACTGATATCGAATACGTAAAGTTGCTAGCTTTCACTATCGAATACGTAAAGTTGCTAGCTTTCACTATATCGAATACGTAAAGTTGCTAGCTTTCACTATATCGAATACGTAAAGTTGCTAGCTTTCACTATATCGAATACGTAAAGTTGCTAGCTTTCACTATATCGAATACGTAAAGTTGCTAGCTTTCACTATATCGAATACGTAAAGTTGCTAGCTTTCACTATATCGAATACGTAAAGTTGCTAGCTTTCACTATATCGAATACGTAAAGTTGCTAGCTTTCACTGATATCGAATACGTAAAGTTGCTAGCTTTCACTATATCGAATACGTAAAGTTGCTAGCTTTCACTGATATCGAATACGTAAAGTTGCTAGCTTTCACTGATATCGAATACGTAAAGTTGCTAGCTTTCACTATATCGAATACGTAAAGTTGCTAGCTTTCACTATATCGAATACGTAAAAGTTGCTAGCTTTCACTGATATCGAATACGTAAAGTTGCTAGCTTTCACTATATCGAATACGTAAAGTTGTTAGCTTTCACCATATCGAATACGTAAAGTTGCTAGCTTTCACTATATCGAATACGTAAAGTTGCTAGCTTTCACTATATCGAATACGTAAAGTTGCTAGCTTTCACTATATCGAATACGTAAAGTTGCTAGCTTTCACTGATATCGAATACGTAAAGTTGCTAGCTTTCACTATATCGAATACGTAAAGTTGCTAGCTTTCACTGATATCGAATACGTAAAGTTGCTAGCTTTCACTGATATCGAATACGTAAAGTTGCTAGCTTTCACTATATCGAATACGTAAAGTGGCTAACTTTCACTATATCGAATACGTAAAGTTGCTAGCTTTCACTATATCGAATACGTAAAGTTGCTAGCTTTCACTATATCGAATACGTAAAGTTGCTAGCTTTCACTATATCGAATACGTAAAGTTGCTAGCTTTCACTATATCGAATACGTAAAGTTGCTAGCTTTCACTATATCGAATACGTAAAGTTGCTAGCTTTCACTATATCGAATACGTAAAGTTGCTAGCTTTCACTATATCGAATACGTAAAGTTGCTAGCTTTCACTGATCGAATACGTAAAGTTGCTAGCTTTCACTATATCGAATACGTAAAGTTGCTAGCTTTCACTGATATCGAATACGTAAAGTTGTTAGCTTTCACTATATCGAATACGTAAAGTTGCTAGCTTTCACTGATATCCAATACGTAAAGTTGCTAGCTTTCACTGATATCGAACACGTAAAGTTGCTAGCTTTCACTATATCGAATACGTAAAGTTGCTAGCTTTCACTATATCGAATACGTAAAGTTGCTTAAGCTTTCACTGATATCGAATACGTAAAGTTGCTAGCTTTCACTATATCGAATACGTAAAGTTGTTAGCTTTCACTATATCGAATACGTAAAGTTGCTAGCTTTCACTATATCGAATACGTAAAGTTGCTAGCTTTCACTGATATCGAATACGTAAAGTTGCTAGCTTTCACTATATCGAATACGTAAAGTTGCTAGCTTTCACTATATCGAATACGTAAAGTTGCTAGCTTTCACTATATCGAATACGTAAAGTTGCTAGCTTTCACTGATATCGAATACGTAAAGTTGCTAGCTTTCACTATATCGAATACGTAAAGTTGCTAGCTTTCACTATATCGAATACGTAAAGTTGCTAGCTTTCACTGATATCGAATACGTATAAAGTTGCTAGCTTTCACTATATCGAATACGTAAAGTTGCTAGCTTTCACTGATATCGAATACGTAAAGTTGCTAGCTTTCACTGATATCGAATACGTAAAGTTGCTAGCTTTTTCACTATATCGAATACGTAAAGTTGCTAGCTTTCACTATATCGAATACGTAAAGTTGCTAGCTTTCACTATATCGAATACGTAAAGTTGCTAGCTTTCACTATATCGAATACGTAAAGTTGCTAGCTTTCACTATATCGAATACGTAAAGTTGCTAGCTTTCACTATATCGAATACGTAAAGTTGCTAGCTTTCACTATATCGAATACGTAAAGTTGCTAGCTTTCACTGATATCGAATACGTAAAGTTGCTAGCTTTCACTGATATCGAATACGTAAAGTTGTTAGCTTTCACTATATCGAATACGTAAAGTTGCTAGCTTTCACTGATATCGAATACGTAAAGTTGCTAGCTTTCACTGATATCGAATACGTAAAGTTGCTAGCTTTCACTGATATCGAATACGTAAAGTTGCTAGCTTTCACTGATATCGAATACGTAAAGTTGCTAGCTTTCACTGATATCGAATACGTAAAGTTGCTAGCTTTCACTATATCGAATACGTAAAGTTGCTAGCTTTCACTATATCGAATAATACGTAAAGTTGCTAGCTTTCACTATATCGAATACGTAAAGTTGCTAGCTTTCACTATATCGAATACGTAAAGTTGCTAGATTTTCACTGATATCGAACACGTAAAGTTGCTAGCTTTCACTATATCGAATACGTAAAGTTGCTAGCTTTCACTATATCGAATACGTAAAGTTGCTAGCTTTCACTGATATCGAATACGTAAAGTTGCTAGCTTTCACTATATCGAATACGTAAAGTTGCTAGCTTTCACTGATATCGAATACGTAAAGTTGCTAGCTTTCACTATATCGAATACGTAAAGTTGCTAGCTTTCACTATATCGAATACGTAAAGTTGCTAGCTTTCACTATATCGAATACGTAAAGTTGCTAGCTTTCACTATATCGAATACGTAAAGTTGCTAGCTTTCACTGATATCGAATACGTAAAGTTGCTAGCTTTCACTTATCGAATACGTAAAGTACTATATCGAATACGTAAAGTTGCTAGCTTTCACTATATCGAATACGTAAAGTTGCTAGCTTTCACTGATATCGAATACGTAAAGTTGCTAGCTTTCACTATATCGAATACGTAAAGTTGCTAGCTTTCACTCGAATACGTAAAGTTGCTAGCTTTCACTATATCGAATACGTAAAGTTGCTAGCTTTCACTGATATCGAATACGTAAAGTTGCTAGCTTTCACTGATATCGAATACGTAAAGTTGCTAGCTTTCACTTTCACTATATCGAATACGTAAAGTTGCTAGCTTTCACTATATCGAATACGTAAAGTTGCTAGCTTTCACTATATCGAATACGTAAAGTTGCTAGCTTTCACTATATCGAATACGTAAAGTTGCTAGCTTTCACTGATATCGAATACGTAAAGTTGCTAGCTTTCACTGATATCGAATACGTAAAGTTGCTAGCTTTCACTATATCGAATACGTAAAGTTGCTAGCTTTCACTGATATCGAATACGTAAAGTTGCTAGCTTTCACTGATATCGAATACGTAAAGTTGCTAGCTTTCACTATATCGAATACGTAAAGTTGCTAGCTTTCACTATATCGAATACGTAAAGTTGCTAGCTTTCACTATATCGAATACGTAAAGTTGCTAGCTTTCACTATATCGAATACGTAAAGTTGCTAGCTTTCACTATATCGAATACGTAAAGTTGCTAGCTTTCACTATATCGAATACGTAAAGTTGCTAGCTTTCACTGATATCGAATACGTAAAGTTGCTAGCTTTCACTGATATCGAATACGTAAAGTTGCTAGCTTTCACTATATCGAATACGTAAAGTTGCTAGCTTTCACTGATATCGAATACGTAAAGTTGCTAGCTTTCACTGATATCGAATACGTAAAGTTGCTAGCTTTCACTGATATCGAATACGTAAAGTTGCTAGCTTTCACTATATCGAATACGTAAAGTTGCTAGCTTTCACTATATCGAATACGTAAAGTTGCTAGCTTTCACTATATCGAATACGTAAAGTTGCTAGCTTTCACTATATCGAATACGTAAAGTTGCTAGCTTTCACTATATCGAATACGTAAAGTTGCTAGCTTTCACTGATATCGAATACGTAAAGTTGCTAGCTTTCACTATATCGAATACGTAAAGTTGCTAGCTTTCACTGATATCGAATACGTAAAGTTGCTAGCTTTCACTGATATCGAATACGTAAAGTTGCTAGCTTTCACTATATCGAATACGTAAAGTTGCTAGCTTTCACTGATATCGAATACGTAAAGTTGCTAGCTTTCACTGATATCGAATACGTAAAGTTGCTAGCTTTCACTATATCGAATACGTAAAGTTGCTAGCTTTCACTATATCGAATACGTAAAGTTGCTAGCTTTTTCACTATATCGAATACGTAAAGTTGCTAGCTTTCACTATATCGAATACGTAAAGTTGCTAGCTTTCACTGATATCGAATACGTAAAGTTGCTAGCTTTCACTATATCGAATACGTAAAGTTGCTAGCTTTCACTATATCGAATACGTAAAGTTGCTAGCTTTCACTGATATCGAATACGTAAAGTTGCTAGCTTTCACTGATATCGAATACGTAAAGTTGTTAGCTTTCACTATATCGAATACGTAAAGTTGCTAGCTTTCACTGATATCGAATACGTAAAGTTGCTAGCTTTCACTGATATCGAATACGTAAAGTTGCTAGCTTTCACTGATATCGAATACGTAAAGTTGCTAGCTTTCACTATATCGAATACGTAAAGTTGCTAGCTTTCACTATATCGAATACGTAAAGTTGCTAGCTTTCACTATATCGAATACGTAAAGTTGCTAGCTTTCACTATATATCGAATACGTAAAGTTGCTAGCTTTCACTATATCGAATACGTAAAGTTGCTAGCTTTCACTATATCGAATACGTAAAGTTGCTAGCTTTCACTGATATCGAATACGTAAAGTTGCTAGCTTTCACTATATCGAATACGTAAAGTTGCTAGCTTTCACTATATCGAATACGTAAAGTTGCTAGCTTTCACTATATCGAATACGTAAAGTTGCTAGCTTTCACTATATCGAATACGTAAAGTTGCTAGCTTTCACTATATCGAATACGTAAAGTTGCTAGCTTTCACTATATCGAATACGTAAAGTTGCTAGCTTTCACTATATCGAATACGTAAAGTTGCTAGCTTTCACTATATCGAATACGTAAAGTTGCTAGCTTTCACTGATATCGAATACGTAAAGTTGCTAGCTTTCACTGATATCGAATACGTAAAGTTGCTAGCTTTCACTATATCGAATACGTAAAGTTGCTAGCTTTCACTGATATCGAATACGTAAAGTTGCTAGCTTTTTCACTGATATCGAATACGTAAAGTTGCTAGCTTTCACTATATCGAATACGTAAAGTTGCTAGCTTTCACTATATCGAATACGTAAAGTTGCTAGCTTTCACTATATCGAATACGTAAAGTTGCTAGCTTTCACTGATATCGAATACGTAAAGTTGCTAGCTTTCACTGATATCGAATACGTAAAGTTGCTAGCTTTCACTATATCGAATACGTAAAGTTGCTAGCTTTCACTGATATCGAATACGTAAAGTTGCTAGCTTTCACTATATCGAATACGTAAAGTTGCTAGCTTTCACTGATATCGAATACGTAAAGTTGCTAGCTTTCACTATATCGAATACGTAAAGTTGCTAGCTTTCACTGATATCGAATACGTAAAGTTGCTAGCTTTCACTATTCATATCGAATAATACGTAAAGTTGCTAGCTTTCACTATATCGAATACGTAAAGTTGCTAGCTTTCACTATATCGAATACGTAAAGTTGCTAGCTTTCACTATATCGAATACGTAAAGTTGCTAGCTTTCACTATATCGAATACGTAAAGTTGCTAGCTTTCACTGATATCGAATACGTATAAAGTTGCTAGCTTTCACTATATCGAATACGTAAAGTTGCTAGCTTTCACTATATCGAATACGTAAAGTTGCTAGCTTTCACTGATATCGAATACGTAAAGTTGCTAGCTTTCACTGATATCGAATACGTAAAGTTGTTAGCTTTCACTATATCGAATACGTAAACGTAAAGTTGCTA
The DNA here is from genome assembly GCA_033675265.1 of Actinostola sp. cb2023. Classification (NCBI taxonomy): domain Eukaryota; kingdom Metazoa; phylum Cnidaria; class Anthozoa; order Actiniaria; family Actinostolidae; genus Actinostola; species Actinostola sp. cb2023. The sequence continues at coordinate 9,144 of JAUJYZ010000213.1, read as the reverse complement.
GCTTTCACTATATCGAATACGTAAAGTTGCTAGCTTTCACTATATCGAATACGTAAAGTTGCTAGCTTTCACTATATCGAATACGTAAAGTTGCTAGCTTTCACTGATATCGAATACGTAAAGTTGCTAGCTTTCACTATATCGAATACGTAAAGTGCTAGCTTTCACTATATCGAATACGTAAAGTTGCTAGCTTTCACTATATCGAATACGTAAAGTTGCTAGCTTTCACTGATATCGAATACGTAAAGTTGCTAGCTTTCACTGATATCGAATACGTAAAGTTGCTAGCTTTCACTATATCGAATACGTAAAGTTGCTAGCTTTCACTATATCGAATACGTAAAGTTGCTAGCTTTCACTGATATCGAATACGTAAAGTTGCTAGCTTTCACTATATCGAATACGTAAAGTTGCTAGCTTTCACTATATCGAATACGTAAAGTTGCTAGCTTTCACTATATCGAATACGTAAAGTTGCTAGCTTTCACTGATATCGAATACGTAAAGTTGCTAGCTTTCACTGATATCGAATACGTAAAGTTGCTAACTTTCACTGATATCGAATACGTAAAGTTGTTAGCTTTCACTATATCGAATACGTAAAGTTGCTAGCTTTCACTGATATCGAATACGTAAAGTTGCTAGCTTTCACTGATATCGAACACGTAAAGTTGCTAGCTTTCACTGATATCGAATACGTAAAGTTGCTAGCTTTCACTGATATCGAATACGTAAAGTTGCTAGCTTTCACTATATCGAATACGTAAAGTTGCTAGCTTTCACTGATATCGAATACGTAAAGTTGCTAGCTTTCACTGATATCGAATACGTAAAGTTTGCTAGCTTTCACTGATATCGAATACGTAAAGTTGCTAGCTTTCACTGATATCGAATACGTAAAGTTGCTAGCTTTCACTATATCGAATACGTAAAGTTGCTAGCTTTCACTATATCGAATACGTAAAGTTGCTAGCTTTCACTGATATCGAATACGTAAAGTTGCTAGCTTTCACTGATATCGAATACGTAAAGTTGCTAGCTTTCACTGATATCGAATACGTAAAGTTGCTAGCTTTCACTATATCGAATACGTAAAGTTGCTAGCTTTCACTGATATCGAATACGTAAAGTTGCTAGCTTTCACTGATATCGAATACGTAAAGTTGCTAGCTTTCACTGATATCGAATACGTAAAGTTGCTAGCTTTCACTATATCGAATACGTAAAGTTGCTAGCTTTCACTATATCGAATACGTAAAGTTGCTAGCTTTCACTGATATCGAATACGTAAAGTTGCTAGCTTTCACTGATATCGAATACGTAAAGTTGCTAGCTTTCACTATATCGAATACGTAAAGTTGCTAGCTTTCACTATATCGAATACGTAAAGTTGCTAGCTTTCACTATATCGAATACGTAAAGTTGCTAGCTTTCACTATATCGAATACGTAAAGTTGCTAGCTTTCACTGATATCGAATACGTAAAGTTGCTAGCTTTCACTGATATCGAATACGTAAAGTTGCTAGCTTTCACTATATCGAATACGTAAAGTTGCTAGCTTTCACTATATCGAATACGTAAAGTTGCTAGCTTTCACTATATCGAATACGTAAAGTTGCTAGCTTTCACTATATCGAATACGTAAAGTTGCTAGCTTTCACTATATCGAATACGTAAAGTTGCTAGCTTTCACTATATCGAATACGTAAAGTTGCTAGCTTTCACTGATATCGAATACGTAAAGTTGCTAGCTTTCACTGATATCGAATACGTAAAGTTGCTAGCTTTCACTGATATCGAATACGTAAAGTTGCTAGCTTTCACTGATATCGAATACGTAAAGTTGCTAGCTTTCACTGATATCGAATACGTAAAGTTGCTAGCTTTCACTGATATCGAATACGTAAAGTTGCTAGCTTTCACTGATATCGAATACGTAAAGTTGCTAGCTTTCACTGATATCGAATACGTAAAGTTGCTAGCTTTCACTATATCGAATACGTAAAGTTGCTAGCTTTCACTATATCGAATACGTAAAGTTGCTAGCTTTCACTGATATCGAATACGTAAAGTTGCTAGCTTTCACTGATATCGAATACGTAAAGTTGCTAGCTTTTCACTGATATCGAATACGTAAATACGTAAAGTTGCTAGCTTTCACTATATCGAATACGTAAAGTTGCTAGCTTTCACTGATATCGAATACGTAAAGTTGCTAGCTTTCACTGATATCGAATACGTAAAGTTGCTAGCTTTCACTGATATCGAATACGTAAAGTTGCTAGCTTTCACTATATCGAATACGTAAAGTTGCTAGCTTTCACTATATCGAATACGTAAAGTTGCTAGCTTTCACTGATATCGAATACGTAAAGTTGCTAGCTTTCACTGATATCGAATACGTAAAGTTGCTAGCTTTCACTGATATCGAATACGTAAAGTTGCTAGCTTTCACTATATCGAATACGTAAAGTTGCTAGCTTTCACTATATCGAATACGTAAAGTTGCTAGCTTTCACTGATATCGAATACGTAAAGTTGCTAGCTTTCACTGATATCGAATACGTAAAGTTGCTAGCTTTCACTGATATCGAATACGTAAAGTTGCTAGCTTTTCACTATATCGAATACGTAAAGTTGCTAGCTTTCACTGATATCGAATACGTAAAGTTGCTAGCTTTCACTGATATCGAATACGTAAAGTTGCTAGCTTTCACTATATCGAATACGTAAAGTTGCTAGCTTTCACTATATCGAATACGTAAAGTTGCTAGCTTTCACTGATATCGAATACGTAAAGTTGCTAGCTTTCACTGATATCGAATACGTAAAGTTGCTAGCTTTCACTGATATCGAATACGTAAAGTTGCTAGCTTTCACTATATCGAATACGTAAAGTTGCTAGCTTTCACTATATCGAATACGTAAAGTTGCTTAAGCTTTCACTGATATCGAATACGTAAAGTTGCTAGCTTTCACTATATCGAATACGTAAAGTTGCTAGCTTTCACTATATCGAATACGTAAAGTTGCTAGCTTTCACTATATCGAATACGTAAAGTTGCTAGCTTTCACTGATATCGAATACGTAAAGTTGCTAGCTTTCACTATATCGAATACGTAAAGTTGCTAGCTTTCACTATATATACGAATACGAATACGTAAAGTTGCTAGCTTTCACTGATATCGAATACGTAAAGTTGCTAGCTTTCACTGATATCGAATACGTAAAGTTGCTAGCTTTCACTATATCGAATACGTAAAGTTGCTAGCTTTCACTATATCGAATACGTAAAGTTGCTAGCTTTCACTATATCGAATACGTAAAGTTGCTAGCTTTCACTATATCGAATACGTAAAGTTGCTAGCTTTCACTGATATCGAATACGTAAAGTTGCTAGCTTTCACTATATCGAATACGTAAAGTTGCTAGCTTTCACTATATCGAATACGTAAAGTTGCTAGCTTTCACTATATCGAATACGTAAAGTTGCTAGCTTTCACTGATATCGAATACGTAAAGTTGCTAGCTTTCACTGATATCGAATACGTAAAGTTGCTAGCTTTCACTATATCGAATACGTAAAGTTGCTAGCTTTCACTATATCGAATACGTAAAGTTGCTAGCTTTCACTATATCGAATACGTAAAGTTGCTAGCTTTCACTATATCGAATACGTAAAGTTGCTAGCTTTCACTATATCGAATACGTAAAGTTGCTAGCTTTCACTGATATCGAATACGTAAAGTTGCTAGCTTTCACTATATCGAATACGTAAAGTTGCTAGCTTTCACTGATATCCAATACGTAAAGTTGCTAGCTTTCACTGATATCGAATACGTAAAGTTGCTAGCTTTCACTATATCGAATACGTAAAGTTGCTAGCTTTCACTATATCGAATACGTAAAGTTGCTAGCTTTCACTATATCGAATACGTAAAGTTGCTAGCTTTCACTATATCGAATACGTAAAGTTGCTAGCTTTCACTATATCGAATACGTAAAGTTGCTAGCTTTCACTATATCGAATACGTAAAGTTGCTAGCTTTCACTATATCGAATACGTAAAGTTGCTAGCTTTCACTATATCGAATACGTAAAGTTGCTAGCTTTCACTGATATCGAATACGTAAAGTTGCTAGCTTTCACTGATATCGAATACGTAAAGTTGCTAGCTTTCACTGATATCGAATACGTAAAGTTGCTAGCTTTCACTATATCGAATACGTAAAGTTGCTAGCTTTCACTGATATCGAATACGTAAAGTTGCTAGCTTTCACTGATATCGAATACGTAAAGTTGCTAGCTTTCACTATATCGAATACGTAAAGTTGCTAGCTTTCACTATATCGAATACGTAAAGTTGCTAGCTTTCACTATATCGAATACGTAAAGTTGCTAGCTTTCACTGATATCGAATACGTAAAGTTGCTAGCTTTCACTATATCGAATACGTAAAGTTGCTAGCTTTCACTATATCGAATACGTAAAGTTGCTAGCTTTCACTATATATCGAATACGTAAAGTTGCTAGCTTTCACTATATCGAATACGTAAAGTTGCTAGCTTTCACTATATCGAATACGTAAAGTTGCTAGCTTTCACTGATATCGAATACGTAAAGTTGCTAGCTTTCACTGATATCGAATACGTAAAGTTGTTAGCTTTCACTATATCGAATACGTAAAGTTGCTAGCTTTCACTGATATCCAATACGTAAAGTTGCTAGCTTTCACTGATATCGAATACGTAAAGTTGCTAGCTTTCACTATATCGAATACGTAAAGTTGCTAGCTTTCACTGATATCGAATACGTAAAGTTGCTAGCTTTCACTGATATCGAATACGTAAAGTTGCTAGCTTTCACTGATATCGAATACGTAAAGTTGCTAGCTTTCACTGATATCGAATACGTAAAGTTTGCTAGCTTTCACTATATCGAATACGTAAAGTTGCTAGCTTTCACTATATCGAATACGTAAAGTTGCTAGCTTTCACTGATATCGAATACGTATAAAGTTGCTAGCTTTCACTGATATCGAATACGTAAAGTTGCTAGCTTTCACTGATATCGAATACGTAAAGTTGCTAGCTTTCACTATATCGAATACGTAAAGTTGCTAGCTTTCACTATATCGAATACGTAAAGTTGCTAGCTTTCACTGATATCGAATACGTAAAGTTGCTAGCTTTCACTGATATCGAATACGTAAAGTTGCTAGCTTTCACTTGATATCGAATACGTAAAGTTGCTAGCTTTCACTATATCGAATACGTAAAGTTGCTAGCTTTCACTATACGTAAAAGTTGCTAGCTTTCACTGATATCGAATACGTAAAGTTGCTAGCTTTCACTATATCGAATACGTAAAGTTGCTAGCTTTCACTATATCGAATACGTAAAGTTGCTAGCTTTCACTATATCGAATACGTAAAGTTGCTAGCTTTCACTATATCGAATACGTAAAGTTGCTAGCTTTCACTATATCGAATACGTAAAGTTGCTTAAGCTTTCACTGATATCGAATACGTAAAGTTGCTAGCTTTCACTATATCGAATACGTAAAAGTTGCTAGCTTTCACTGATATCGAATACGTAAAGTTGCTAGCTTTCACTGATATCGAATACGTAAAGTTGCTAGCTTTCACTGATATCGAATACGTAAAGTTGCTAGCTTTCACTATATCGAATACGTAAAGTTGCTAGCTTTCACTGATATCGAATACGTAAAGTTGCTAGCTTTCACTGATATCGAATACGTAAAGTTGCTAGCTTTCACTGATATCGAATACGTAAAGTTGCTAGCTTTCACTATATCGAATACGTAAAGTTGCTAGCTTTCACTATATCGAATACGTAAAGTTGCTAGCTTTCACTTCACTATATCGAATACGTAAAGTTGCTAGCTTTCACTAATATCGAATACGTATAAAGTTGCTAGCTTTCACTATATCGAATACGTAAAGTTGCTAGCTTTCACTGATATCCAATACGTAAAGTTGCTAACTTTCACTGATATCGAATACGTAAAGTTGCTAGCTTTCACTGATATCGAATACGTAAAGTTGCTAGCTTTCACTGATATCGAATACGTAAAGTTGCTAGCTTTCACTATATCGAATACGTAAAGTTGCTAGCTTTCACTATATCGAATACGTAAAGTTGCTAGCTTTCACTGATATCGAATACGTAAAGTTGCTAGCTTTCACTGATATCGAATACGTAAAGTTGCTAGCTTTTTCACTATATCGAATACGTAAAGTTGCTAGCTTTCACTATATCGAATACGTAAAGTTGCTAGCTTTCACTGATATCGAATACGTAAAGTTGCTAGCTTTCACTGATATCGAATACGTAAAGTTGCTAGCTTTCACTGATATCGAATACGTAAAGTTGCTAGCTTTCACTGATATCGAATACGTAAAGTTGCTAGCTTTCACTATATCGAATACGTAAAGTTGCTAGCTTTCACTATATCGAATACGTAAAGTTGCTAGCTTTCACTGATATCGAATACGTAAAGTTGCTAGCTTTCACTGATATCGAATACGTAAAGTTGCTAGCTTTCACTATATCGAATACGTAAAGTTGCTAGCTTTCACTGATATCGAATACGTAAAGTTGCTAGCTTTCACTGATATCGAATACGTAAAGTTGCTAGCTTTCACTGATATCGAATACGTAAAGTTGCTAGCTTTCACTGATATCGAATACGTAAAGTTGCTAGCTTTCACTATATCGAATACGTAAAGTTGCTAGCTTTCACTATATCGAATACGTAAAGTTGCTAGCTTTCACTGATATCGAATACGTAAAGTTGCTAGCTTTCACTGATATCGAATACGTAAAGTTGCTAGCTTTCACTATATCGAATACGTAAAGTTGCTAGCTTTCACTATATCGAATACGTAAAGTTGCTAGCTTTCACTATATCGAATACGTAAAGTTGCTAGCTTTCACTGATATCGAATACGTAAAGTTGCTAGCTTTCACTATATCGAATACGTAAAGTTGCTAGCTTTCACTATATCGAATACGTAAAGTTGCTAGCTTTCACTGATATCGAATACGTAAAGTTGCTAGCTTTCACTGATATCGAATACGTAAAGTTGTTAGCTTTCACTATATCGAATACGTAAAGTTGCTAGCTTTCACTGATATCGAATACGAAAGTACGTAAAGTTGCTAAAGTTGCTAGCTTTCACTGATATCGAATACGTAAAGTTGCTAGCTTTCACTGATATCGAATACGTAAAGTTGCTAGCTTTCACTATATCGAATACGTAAAGTTGCTAGCTTTCACTATATCGAATACGTAAAGTTGCTAGCTTTCACTATATCGAATACGTAAAGTTGCTAGCTTTCACTATATCGAATACGTAAAGTTGCTAGCTTTCACTGATATCGAATACGTAAAGTTGCTAGCTTTCACTATATCGAATACGTAAAGTTGCTAGCTTTCACTATATCGAATACGTAAAGTTGCTAGCTTTCACTATATCGAATACGTAAAGTTGCTAGCTTTCACTGATATCGAATACGTAAAGTTGTTAGCTTTCACTGATATCGAATACGTAAAAAGTTGCTAGCTTTCACTATATATCGAATACGTAAAGTTGTTAGCTTATATCGAATACGTAAAGTTGCTAGCTTTCACTTTCATCACTACGATATCGAATACGTAAAGTTGCTAGCTTTCACTATATCGAATACGTAAAGTTGCTAGCTTTCACTATATCGAATACGTAAAGTTGCTAGCTTTCACTGATATCGAATACGTAAAGTTGCTAGCTTTCACTGATATCGAATACGTAAAGTTGCTAGCTTTCACTGATATCGAATACGTAAAGTTGCTAGCTTTCACTGATATCGAATACGTAAAGTTGCTAGCTTTCACTATATCGAATACGTAAAGTTGCTAGCTTTCACTATATCGAATACGTAAAGTTGCTAGCTTTCACTATATCGAATACGTAAAGTTGCTAGCTTTCACTAGCTTTTTCACTGATATCGAATACGTAAAGTTGCTAGCTTTCACTGATATCGAATACGTAAAGTTGCTAGCTTTCACTGATATCGAATACGTAAAGTTGCTAGCTTTCACTGATATCGAATACGTAAAGTTGCTAGCTTTCACTGATAACGAATACGTAAAGTTGCTAGCTTTCACTATATCGAATACGTAAAGTTGCTAGCTTTCACTATATCGAATACGTAAAGTTGCTAGCTTTCACTATATCGAATACGTAAAGTTGCTAGCTTTCACTGATATCGAATACGTAAAGTTGCTAGCTTTCACTGATATCGAATACGTAAAGTTGCTAGCTTTCACTATATCGAATACGTAAAGTTGCTAGCTTTCACTATATCGAATACGTAAAGTTGCTAGCTTTCACTGATATCGAATACGTAAAGTTGCTAGCTTTCACTGATATCGAATACGTAAAGTTTTCACTAGCTTTCACTTTCATATCGAATACGTAAAGTTGCTAGCTTTCACTATATCGAATACGTAAAGTTGCTAGCTTTCACTATATCGAATACGTAAAGTTGCTAGCTTTCACTGATATCGAATACGTAAAGTTGCTAGCTTTCACTATATCGAATACGTAAAGTTGCTAGCTTTCACTATATCGAATACGTAAAGTTGCTAGCTTTGCAGCTTTCACTGATATCGAATACGTAAAGTTGCTAGCTTTCACTATATCGAATACGTAAAGTTGCTAGCTTTCACTATATCGAATACGTAAAGTTGCTAGCTTTCACTGATATCGAATACGTAAAGTTGCTAGCTTTCACTATATCGAATACGTAAAGTTGCTAGCTTTCACTGATATCGAATACGTAAAGTTGCTAGCTTTCACTATATCGAATACGTAAAGTTGTTAGCTTTCACTATATCGAATACGTAAAGTTGCTAGCTTTCACTATATCGAATACGTAAAGTTGCTAGCTTTCACTATATCGAATACGTAAAGATGCTAGCTTTCACTAATATCGAATACGTATAAAGTTGCTAGCTTTCACTGATATCGAATACGTAAAGTTGCTAGCTTTCACTATATCGAATACGTAAAGTTGTTAGCTTTCACCATATCGAATACGTAAAGTTGCTAGCTTTCACTATATCGAATACGTAA
>JAUJYZ010000986.1:0-133287 GCA_033675265.1 Actinostola sp. cb2023 | reverse complement strand
CCGACCATACTTCGACCTGCCATATTTTGCGCGAATGAGAATGTCAAGGCAATCATCATGAAAACTGTAATGCAATGTTTCCAGACGTTTTGATTGACAGATTGGTTGTTTCCCCTCCTCATTATCAAAGCGCGTTTCCTGGGATTATCATATCAATTTTTATTTTTTCATTCCCGAAAAATTCCCGCTGGCGGTTGTGTTGTCCATTTTCCCCTAAACGGTGAAATACAAGTCGCTGTTTTCGCTCCTTTGTACTGGTTGTCGCCTCAACAAGTATAGCTGGGGCGACGCGGATCAAACTGGACCATGTATTGTGATAAGTCGGTTGGTGAACGAAATCAGAACGACAAAGAGCGACTTTGGAATCATCCTAGTTTTCAAGCATAAAACAAACCACAATTCCCTGGTCTTGGTTTGGTATATAAAATACAAGAGCCACAAAACACAATCCTGACTGAACGATTCAAGATGGGTGGATGGAGATTGAATAGGATAATCAATAAAAAAAATAAGGCGAGTGATTTTCACTAAAAGAAAAGCTGAAAGAATACAATTTTTGATGTAGTTTTGACACAAATCATTCAAGTGTGACTCACGTGCTGTTATTATTGAATTTGCATGCATAATTTACTTCGAAAATTCCCAGTTTTTGTATTTTTACAAAACCTGACTATTCCCTTCTTACCAGTATTTACAATAAGTTACACACTTGAGCATTTATTGATTCCTTAGCTGTGTTTTTCAGATCAGATCAACACTATGTTTTGTGAAGTTGTAAATTACATGCAGTGTAATTTGTATAGGTAATCATACGGTTTTTCGAGTTCAATTTGGAATTAATTTGCACGAGTGTGTTTTTTCAAAGAGTATCAAAAAATTGCACGGGCGAGTGCAATTTGAGCTCTTTGAAAAAACACACGAGTGTAAATTAATTCAAAATTGAACGAGAAATCGTAATGATTACTTATTAATAATATAGATGCAAAAATTTAGCGAAAAATTAGACAGCAAAAGGACACATCATGCACGTAGCGAAGTACTCGTTTATTTGACATTAATTATTAATAAATTAATCGACACTACAAACACAACAATCACTACATACTGATTTATAGCAACAAACAGTAATAAGTTACAAAGGCTGTTTCATCGTTTTTAGAAAGTTGAAAACGAGTACATAACTCTGATTTCTATTCCCGAAAGCTCGTGCAAAAAAGTTTGATCTTGAGTTTTTAATTGACTGAATTTCATTCACCCACACTCAGAGTCAGAGAGAAATTCGACTAAAACTTACTGTAAATCACTGGGATACTCTTGTTTACTTTCCGGACCACTCAAACCAACCAAAGGTTGAATACTCATTAATTTGTAGAAGTTTGAAGTACCTTTTGCTTACAAGAGCCAACAAAGTTCTTCATTTTAAGCTTATCACGTAGTTTTCCATTGTATTTTAGCCCAATCAGGATCCTTAAAAGTTTGTAAATTTGCACTGGAATTACAGATTTTTGCACTGGTGTTACACTTGAACTGCACTGCTCTCAGCCAATCAGCATCAAGTAATTTTTGCATCTATATTATTTTAACAAGGTTAGATCGGTTAGATTCGATAACTCGAATAGAAAATACACGTTTGTTTCAGCGGCCCTACAACAGGTATCCACAATGCGTGAAAATAGTTAATCGATTTATTCTGTGTTAATGTTTGCGCACGCCTCGTAGATTGCATATACTGTCTCCTCCTCCGCTAAGCGCTGATTCCGTTTCAAAAAATGCTTTGAAAATCCACTAAAGCATAGTTCACATGTGTTGAATTCTGGTGAATAGGGCGGCTGGAATAAAACAGACGCACGCCACAGGCTCGTAGCAAGTTAGTGAGTATAGGTTCCCACGAAGTGGCCGTGGTGAACACCCCACAGTTGTCCATTATAACTGTATCGCCTCTTTCAAGTACTGCTGATCCATCTTGTCTTGTAAGGGGCTCACTGCTTCCTCAAAAAAATAGAAGCAGTTCTTGACCGTTTGACGGCCCTTCGAGAACGTTTACAAAGTCTACTCCGAAGAAGAATGAAGAAGGTTTATTGTGTACGTAGCGTTAGAAAACCGAATCGCTGGGATTTTCGAAAGCAGGGCTGGCCTGTAGGGGCATTAACCATATTGTTCGATTACCAGTTGTTTTCACAAAACACTAACTTTCGTCGAAACAGTGTACAGTTACTGGGGTCCAGGTCGGATATCAAGTCAAGAAATTCATTTCTACGCTCGATGTTTTCATTCCTTTGTGATTTCAGCGGGTATTTGCGTAATTTTCTTTTTTAGTCATGAAGAGATCATTTTTCTAATACACTTCGATATTGCGGACTTCGATGGTAAGTCCAGGGGGATGGACAAACTCCGTCAAGTACTAAACGGTCTTGTAGTTCTGACGCATACATGTTTGGGCTTCATGAGTTTTTTTCTATTTCTACACAGCTTATAACTTCTTGATTTATAAGTCTTCTGTCTCGTGGATTTCTGAGATGTGGTAATGAGGATCCAGTCGATAAAGAAGCAGCATTTCCATGTAGTTTATATTCAATAATACATTGAAATCGTTTGGCAGAATTATTCTAAACTTCAGTAAATTCGTAGAGTATTATCATGGCTGTAGCTTTGCCAAGTTTGGGGACAATAACTTGCCCAAAAATACTCAAATTCCGCTGATTTCTTCTCCATCTTTCTCAGCCACTTCGTTCGCCATTTTGAAATCATTTTTACCGTGAAAGACTGGCTCTAGGGTCAAATATCCTCACATATACTACCACGGGACCTCTGTGTTACTGCCACGGGATCCCTGTGTTACTGCCACGGGATCCCTGTGTCGCGAAATTACTATTATTTAAACGCGGGAAAGAAGTCATTTCTTCTGCTAAAAAAGTCATTTCTTCAGCATCAAATGAAATCATGTCTGAATATAATTTTATGCGCCCGCGTATCAAACCGCTGAACAGTCGTCGATTCTTGCCCATGAAGAGAAGTATTTTGAAATCGGGATTGAAGTACGAATATTGGCTATCTGCTAGGGATATGTCGTAAATAACGAACTCAATGGCATCCTAGGAATGCTGTTTTCGGTAGAATTCTAGCCCACCCAACCCTAGTGCATGAGCAGATTTGTCCCCAAGTTCCCTTATAGTCCACAGTAGTAGCAACTGCTTACTAGGGTTGGGTGGGGATTAAATTCTACCTACATGATGACGAAACATGTACACGCCTTATGCACGAGTGCTGATTTTCGAGATCAGAATACTAGAATCTTTGGACATAAAAATAACCACTGCCATCTGAAAAAGCAATTATTCATCAATATTTTTGGAAAATTTCAAAAGTTTTGGATAAAATCCCGCGAAGATATCGTATATATCGAAGATATCAAAATAATTACCAAATTATTTTGGTAAGACTTTTCTTATAACGACATAAACAAGATATTCAACAAACAGTTTTGTGAGGTGAATAGTTTGGATTTTAGCTTTTTGATGACATCACGTGAAAACCAAGAATATGTAGCATGGATGCTCCTACTTCTGGGCTCCTGGTAAAGGTAACTAAAACCAGCTTTTTCCCAAACGTTGATTAAAAATATCTTTAACACCAACCAAAAGCTCTGTTTACACTAATTGTAAAGAAGTCGCGCGCATGCGCAGTTAGAATAATTACGTCATCAATTCCTTATTTAATTAATTAATTAATTTACTTAATTAACGCCAATTAGTATTCTGCACGGCGAATTTGTTGCTGTCTTTCGGCAGTACTTTCCAAATATGTCAGTCCAGCTTAAGGCCTTTGTTGCCCTTTTAGCTGGACTGTCATTCACAAATCACAGTTACGCAGTCGATCTCGGTAAGATATAATTTGATCGCTGTCGCAATAATGGTTGATTTTGCTAACTTTTACATTTCACATCTCTTCTCTAGAATCATGCTCTCATCCGCTTGGCATGGAGTATTATGGTATTGATAGCTCTCAAATATCAGTTTCGTCTGAAACCACTGTAAACAGAGAGAGATTCGGCAAACAATCAGCTCGCTTGCATGACAAGTTCGCATGGCGTGCCGAAGAAAATTCCACCAAAGACGAGTATCTACAAATTGATCTGGGTCAGTTAAAGACAGTGACAGCCATATCTACACAAGGTGACGAGAATGCAACAACATGGGTTACATCGTTTAAACTCAAGCACAGTGTTGATGGCAACACGTGGGAAGATTATCAGGTAACTCATTTTTATATAGGTTTCGGCGGAGATCATGCCATTCTCTTGATATTACTAGTATAGTAATCGTATGGTTGCGAAGGCAATTTGAGATTAATTTGTTTTGGCCTAATTGCGTTCATCAAGTTTCTTTAAAACTTAAAGGAGAACTGTAGCCTAAATTTATCTTTGGATAAAAACAAAGAGAATGTTGTGTACATTCATTTTCTGAAATAATTTTCAATTGTTTTTATTTTTATTGAGAAGAAACTTGAGTTTGAATTGTAAAAAGACGGTACCAAAAAGACATAGATTACCGCTGAAATGATCGCGGCTCACTTCAGTAATAATTTCCCATAATAGACGTCACCTATCCCAAGGGAAAGTGGAGTCACAATATAGAGTAATTATAAGTACATTGTATTGTCTTGTACCCGAGAGAATGTTGTGAACTTATTTTATAAAATAATTTAAATATAACGCGCGCTCTGATTGGTTAATTACTATGTTGATATGAGACTATGTAAACATGGTTCATGACCATGAACAACCTTGAAGCGATGCAGTGGATTTGATTGTAAAAATAACTGACCACTAATGTATTTTTTTCTGTTGTCAAACATGTATTATTTACTAAGCAAAATCCATAGAATCACAGATTTTCTTGCTTAATTAAGTCCATGTTCTATGTAGATGTGATTTTGATGATTTTAAACCGAAAATTAATTAATTTGGCAAGAATTGAGCACACGGCAAGAAACTCGACGAATCGTCCAATTATTTTTGTCCACAATAACGAAGAAAGCTAAATATAACGGCTCAGTTTTCTCAATCACATACTAACCATTTTGTAAGTTATATAGCTACACATATATTTTCTCAAGTGTACGACTGAAAATATCAAGAAAATATAACCGTATTTATACTGTACTAACCTGAGTATCAGAAATGGTCCCTGGCCCCGAAATGATCCCCAATGTGTCTAGACTGGCTCCGAAATGATACCGGACACGAAATGATCCCCAGACTGGCTCCGAAATGATCCCCAGTGAAATTCGGGAATGGTTGTATTCAGTCCCGGACCGTTCGACCTTTCTTTTTCTCTTTTTCTTTCTTCTGTTTCTCTGGGGTTTTTTTCCTCCTTCCTTTCGTCTTTCTCTCTCTCTCTCTCTCTCTCTCTCTCTTCTTCTTCCTTCCTTTCGTCTTTCTCTCTCTATCTTTCTTCCTTCCTTTCGTCTTTCTCTCTCTATCTTTCTTCCTTCCTTTCGTCTTTCTCTCTCTATCTTTCGTTCAGTTCCTTTCTTTCTCTAATATATATCAAATCTGATGAAATGTTAAACGTCTAGATGTTTCTTTGGATAATTTATTAGTTCTATTCTTACATAATCATAGTGCTATACTTATTGTTATAGTTTCATTCATATACTAGTACTTTTAATTATTATGAACTTTTGTAAAATATTATTGGATTATACTCATGTACATTGTATGTCACCAAAGTCCCATATTATTATTATTATTATTATTATTATTATTATTATTATTATTATTATTATTATTATTATTTATTTTTTGATAAAGATTACAACAATTTTTAATTTAAACATGTTTCGGCAGTGCTGCTGCCATCATCAGTATAATTTAATGAGTGATCTATACAATGTATGAGCTTATATAAAATATATCAGTATGAAGAACAAAAGAACATTGAAGTATGTGATTACAGTGAAAGTTTTAAATTTACATGAGAGACTTGTTGATTTAAAGAGGGCTTTTCCCAAAGGATGTGAATGGCTTCCTTAATTTTCAATTGGAAGCCAGTTCTGGCCTGATCAAGTATCTTAAATGATTCATTGGAGCATAGGGCTCCAATTAACATCTAAGGAGCTACGGGATCTTTTCTCCATAGCAACAGCTCAGACTCATTTTTCATTCAACGGCTCATTTTATGATCAGATTGATGGAGTGGCGATGGGGTCCCCCCTCGCCCCCGTGCTTGCCAATCTTTTCATGGGACACCATGAAAAGGTATGGTTGGAAAGCTTTGTTTCTTCGGAGGTATTGTTTTATCGGCGGTATGTTGATGACACATTTTGTTTGTTTCATTCGGTAAGTGAGGCTGAGCTGGTTTTTTCACTATCTTAACTCTCAGCATAAGAACATACGGTTCACTATGGAGAAAGAATCGGAGCACAAATTAGCTTTTTTGGATGTCCTTATAGACAACAAGGATTACTCTGTAGTCACTAAGGTTTTTCGTAAGTCTACATTTACTGGCCTTCTCACAAATTTTTTTAGCTTTACTTCCTATTCGTACAAGTTAGGTCTTGTTAGGACGTTAGTTGACCGTATCAGCAAAATTACCAACACGTGGAATGGTTTTCATGAGGACATCAGTAAATTAATACATATTCTCAAGAAAAATTCCTTCCCTGGCCATCTTATCGATAAAGTCGTTAACAACAGCATTACTAAATCTTTATCCACCAGCAGTCCTCCTAATAATGAGAATAACTGTACTAATACTTTTTATTTTAAACTCCCTTATATAGGTAAATTTTCTCAAATCACACAGAAACGCATTCGCATTCTTCTTAAGCGGTACTGCGATAATATTGATATCAAGGTAGTGTTTTCCGCGTTTAAAATAGGTTCTCTGTTCAGTGCGAAAGATCCTATCCCTAGTGGGTTCCGCTCGAGCGTAGTTTACAAATTTTCTTGTGCAGGCTGTGGTGCCTGCTATGTCGGTGAAACCTCTCGACACCTTACTACGCGCATGCATGAACACCTTACTACGGATAAGGCCTCTCACATTTACAAACATCTAGAGAGCTCGTCGGAATGTCGAGCCCTATGCTCCAATGAATCATTTAAGATACTTGATCAGGCCAGAACTGGCTTCCAATTGAAAATTAAGGAAGCCATTCACATCCTTTGGGAAAAGCCCTCTTTAAATCAACAAGTCTCTCATGTAAATTTAAAACTTTCACTGTAATCACATACTTAATTCAATGTTCTTTTGTTCTCCATACTGATATATTTTATATAAGCTCATACATTGTATAGATCACTCATTAAATTACTGATGATGGCAGCAGCACTGCCGAAACATGTTTAAATTAAAAATTGTTGTAATCTTTATCAAATTATTGACGAAGCTTCTGCTCTCAAGATTATTATTATTATTATTATTATTATTATTATTATTATTATTATTATTATTATTATTATTATTATTATTATTATTATTATTATTATCTAATTTCTTCCTTCTTTCATCTCAACATTCGTCTGGACAGCGAGTATGATTTTCGTCTACGAGACATTTATTAAACCAAGACCCTATTGCAGAGTCGTATTAAATCATGTAACAGTGATTGCTAGCTTCTAGTCCGAAATATTGTAAGAATATTCAGGGGCGTAGCGTCCTTTTTTTGCAATGTACGCACATAGCAACGAGCGCCGAAGGCGTGAGCTTCTAGGGGGGTGAGGGGGCATGCCCCTCCTGAAAATTTAGAAATCTAGAGCCTTGGAAATACCATTTTCTTCGTTTTCCAGCGGACTTTCTCGCTACATAGATACATAGTAAAATGCATTTATCACTCAGTTTTATGGGGGGATTTATGTAAAGGTTATATAAAGGATTTATGTTAAGGTTGTGTAAATGATTTATGAGTATTGGTTGTGTAAAGGATTTATGTAAAGGATGTGTAAAGGATTTATGTAAAGGTTATGTAAAGGATTTATGTAAACGGGTTATATACCGCTACCGTTATATATAGCGATATAATAACCCGAGGCGAAGCCAGTTTTTTGGTATTTATTTTGTTTGAGACTGCACTAACTACAATTATCATTATACATGCCTACAATGACTGACTGAAAGGGGAAATTTATTGGGGACACAATCTGACGAGTGGCGAAGGTGCGAGCTCGTAGGGGGATGCGGGGGCATGCTCCCCTAATTTTTTAGCATTTTTTAGCATTTTCCTGCCTTCTGTGAGTACTTTCCAGCAAGTAATCTGCCGTGAGCTGTTAAGATTGTGTCTTAGATTTCATTTATTTTAAATATTTTTATGTTTTTTATAATATATACATATATTAAGGATTTTAAATTGTACGCATGTGCGTACGATGCACGCTACGCCCCTGATATTAATCATATTATGATGTGATGTACATGATGTGACAGAGATGTGATGTACATGTGATATTATCCGCGCACTGTCATCTGCAATGTTTACGTGAATTGTTTAATTTCTCTCCCAGTAAACTGCGACCCCGGACTGCGCCACTCTTGAGCTTTCTATTCATAGCTTCCGAGCTATACACGTGATAGAGATTCTGATTCTTGAATTTTATTCACTCAGTGGTTAGATATTCTTCCATGTAAAAATGTTTTGATTTCGCGATCGTATCTTGTCATTTCAGGCGTGGGAACGGTCCATTCTGATTGGTTGATTTATTATTATTGTACGTTATTGTAGGCGCGTGTACATAGATCACCTGGACGATTTTAGAAATCTATTAGCATAGAATAGTAAGCCATCTACGCTTCGCTCCGACGACAATAAATCAAGGCATTTTCCCCTACAAAATAAATTATTTTATAGTTTGTACAGTCCATGTCAATCTTCTCCACCCTCAATCATCTTCGTTCCTTTTTGGTTTATTATTATCCCTAGCAGCTCTGTGTTTACTTAGCAAACTGTTATTCTAGTTTTAATACCCTCACTGATAAAGGCTGTGTTCACACTGGGACTTTTCGATCTAGAATCAAGACGTTAAATGTTTACATAGCAATTAATGGTTAGAGTAAAGCGTTCACACACGCGATAAGCTACCGAGCTGAGCTGTCACATTGCTGTCGTCACTCCTATCATTGTCGGGAATTCAATCGCGCGCCAAGTTGAAAAAAAATGGCTGAAGACGTAGCGAAAGCCAAATACTTGAAGCTAAACGATATTATTATTCGCCATGAATTACTCGCTAGAATCTTCAACAAGAGACAAGAAGAACTCGGTACCATTAGCGCCAAATTCACACGCTTAATTAATTCAATTAACTCAAGAACTCATTGATTGGTTGCTTTTGTTATGGTACGGCTACAACCCTAGTTCGGAACTGGGGTCGAAACGTCTAAGTAAACATTGGCTTTTTCTTTGAAGTTTAGCTCTTTGCCGGCAATAGTTCGTGGTATTCAACTTTGTGTGTGAACGCTTAAAGGGGCACTGTCACGACGCGCGCATGCGTCAATTTTAATGATATTCAGATATTTTAATGATATGCAGAGGTCAACGAACTCGTCTGTGTTTACGAAGAGAATCGCGCTAGTAAATTTAAATGTGTTTTGAAAGTGTTTTACGATCAAGTTTTCGCAGAGTGCTTCCAAGTTATTCAGAATATACAACCTTTACAGCGTGTGACCTAAATATTTCATGAAATAAGTACTTATTATAGCGACTTCTGGTGAAGGAACGGCATTAAATAGCAGACAATCCGAGGTGACAACTCAGGTCTCAGATGAAGTTATTCACATTTCACATCGCTAAAAACCAAGTCCATATTACTTCTTTTGCTTCAAAAAAGACTAACGAAGATGTACATGTCACTACTGTATAAGGTACTCGTGTTTTCTTAAATTGTAAGAGTACAAAAGAGAATTGCACAAAATAATTCCCGTGTGAAAAGTATAATCACTGAGTTCTCTTTGCCGTCACGGTTGTGTCACTACTTCCAAACCTCGCAGAAATAAAAACTCATACAATGTGACAGTTGTTTGCAATAGCTTCAGTACATGCATATGAACTCGAAGGAATACATTGATATGATGTATGCAACTGAGTTATTTTTGAGAACATAATAATTCGAGTGAATAAGTCAATGAACGCGTTGTCAAACATTGTTGTTGTCGTTCGGAATACTTTCCTACCTCCTTTGGTACTCCAGAGCTGTTAAAGAGAAGTATAGCGAACTCAGAATATGTAGTATAACCGTATTCTATCTTCCCAGTAAACCAAAACTTATAAACCTGTCGCCTGAATACATTCGTTGTCAACCACTCATCCCGGCGGCCGCCATGAGAACCCATCGCCATCGCTCTCGCCGATTAAATAAAAAGCGTATAAAATTGGACTTCAAACCAAAAATAACTACCTACAAATACGAAACAACAATCAATCTAAGTACTGAATAAGTATCATCTTCTAGAGTGCAAGGATTACAATGATATAACTCGATATATTAACACACTGAATTTGAATTTTCCTCGGGTCTCTTGAAAGCGTTGGTTAACGATTTCAAGATTGAAGCCAAGATTCACGCATGCGCGTGTCGTGACAGTGCCCCTTTAAAGGAGCACTCTCACAGATAATGCATTGCGCGCCTTGAACCCCTCAGCGCCATTTTCGTATGATACGAAAATGGCGGATTTCTACTTACCACACGAGAAGGAAGAGTTTCTCTGGAGAACTCCGGACTTGCCATTGCTGATCCGTATCGGAATTCGAAAGGCGAACTTTTCACGTGTACTTTTCACGTGCGTTCTTGTCAAATCTAAGTAGTATCCCGTATGTAAACAATAACACGGCGCGCAATGCATTACCTGTGAGAGTGCTCCTTTAAGCAAACATGACCGGCTTTAATCGAGAAGAAAGTCCCAGTGTGAACGCAGCCAAATGTATTTATTTTATATTTTATTTATTTATTTATTTATAGCTTGACAAGGCTCCTTTGAGTATTATTACAATTCAATTAAAATACAGTAGATAAAAAGTATACATGTAATCTCGTTGATAAAATTTATAAACGCTATAATAATTTCATTGAGCGATTTGTTGGCCAAGGAATGAATCTACGGGACTGAATTCAACCATTCCTAAATTTCACTGGGGATCATTTCAGAGCCAGTCTGGGGATCATTTCGGGTCCGGTATCATTTCGGAGCCAGTCTAGCCTGCGTAGCAAGCGTTTTTTAGGCCGCGCGGAAGAGTTTTCGTTTTTTGGCCGCGCGAAAGTTGGGGCGAGAGCAAAAAGGGGCAGGAGGGGGAGGGGGAAAGTTTGGGAGAAGTCTCGAGCTCTGTGTAAAACCGAGCCACAATAGCTCTCGACTTCTCCCAAACTTCCCTCGTGTTTATATCAGGCTATGTAAACACGGGAAACGTTTTCTATTTGTTAATTACTATTCCCCATAAACGACATCACAAACAAAAAGATCTGAGCCGACGGTAAAATGGCAAAATGGCGGATGATATTCCATATTGAACGTAAATTATATTCATATCTAAGAACGATTTGCAAATAATTAATACTCAAGTAATGCTATATAATACAAGAGATATCTAACTTTCTTGTGAAAATACATTTCAGTCTACAGTTCCCCTTTTTAAACATCGGAAAAGATTTGCCTACAAATTGGAACATTTGGTCTTTTCGGTCCTAGCCCCTGCGAATCCCTTCGAATTCTTATTCTTCTTTTTTTCCTGTCAGTTTCTGATTGTTTTTCACTTCGGTATATTAATATTATATATATAATATGCAATATGTACTTCAGTTTAATTTATATTTTCGCTTGACCCCCTCCCCTCCCCCTCCACGAAATCCCCAAATCAGTCATAGATTATTGCTTTTATAATTTCATGCCGTGATTAGATCTGATTAATACATGGACATATATAACGCTTACTTGTTACATTAATTGTGCATGGAAAAAGGGTTCACCACTGCTTTGCATTGAGTATTTTCACCCGCTATAAGTTCCCTCAGATTCATCAGTTTTGTTTGTGCAACGGCGAAGGCACAAGCTGTTATGAATAGTCATACTAAGAAGCCTGACACATCATATTTTTGAATGCCCAGGAGTTTACATCGAGTCAAACTAATACAATGATCAATAGATATATATAAATACTAGGAAGAGCTTCGAGGCTGTTGTGTATATACTCTGTATGGGACTCTATAAAAACTGGCCGAAATACGGTGCGAACATTTTACGAACTAACATGTATTTGGTATCAAAATGTCCATAAAAGCGCGGGCTATGCTAATCCGTAGTTAATTTCGTGACTAGGCCTGTGTAGTTTCAATAAAAGCTATTTATGTGGGCTGACAGGCCAGTTTGAGGTCATGTCACGCCAATTCTCTTGTAAGGTAGACCCATTCAACTAAAAAAATACGGTACTTTTTTGCATCGAATTTCAATTATAGCCAAATAATATGGTCCACGAAAGATCAAAAAAACTAAATCCGTCGTTAACTTTTTAGTTATATGCATTTATACGAGGAAAATTGCAAAAAACCTTGAATTTGAGCCCATGTTTGTATGTACTAGAATGTGGGGGCGTGCCAGAGAAATTCTAGCTGACTACTTGTGACAAATCTTTCCCGATGGGTACAGATAATAATAATAATAATGGCTGTTACATTATAGCGCATTTCACATACAGTTCCAATGCGCTTTACAACCGATGGGTGACTTTTTCGGGATGGGTATAATAGGCGCCCATGGCAGCCGAGCAGCTTACAATCATGGGCCTGAGTTAGTATGTTAGATACATGAACGGCATTGCCTTTAGGCCATTTTAGGCCTCGAATTCGGACTAGACGGGGTTTCCAGTCCGAGGCGAAGCCGAGAAACTCCGTCTAGTCCTCATTCTCGGCTCTTATTACTTCTAGTGTTTGATGTAATTTAATAACTTCTCTAACCATATGCAAGGTGACAGTTTGTCTTTGTTTTCTTGTTGTCCACAGTCACTCCAAGGAAACACTGATGAGAAAAGCATACAGAAACACATTTTTATTCGACCGTTTACCACTAGATACGTACGAATTGTTCCTGAGACTTGGTATGGTCGAGTTGCGATGAGAATTGAGCTCTATGGGTGTTCACGTAAGTAACACAGACTGAGTGATATAAAAGTGACTGTTCACGTACCGTACCGTGCCGTATTGGAAGAGTTTGATTGAATCAGATGAATCTGAACACTTTTTGATTGTAATGTAGTTCGTAAGGTTTCTTCAAGCGTAAAAAGACTCAGTATTTTTTCTGAGTCTTTTTACACTTGAAGAAACCTTACTAACTACATTACTAACAATTACCAAGCGACAAAATTACCATATAACTTTTTGATTGGTTCAGAAAGGAAGCCATTTGAGTGTCACGGTACCGTGGCTTTTCCTACTCATACGAAAACGACTCGTCATTGATGTTAATTTCATCTTGTTCTTTTTTTCTTGTTGTCTTTAGTAACGTGCGACAATCAGCCCGTTGGACTCGAAAATGGTCTGATTAAACACTCTCAAATAAATGCCTCCTCTACGCTGAGTAATGCGACTAAAGCAAGTAACGGTAGACTTGGGTTTAAAAACGCTGATTCTTGGTGTGCCGCTATGGATGATAACAATGCATATCTGCAGATTGACCTGGGCGTGCCTCACGTGTTGTGTGCTGTAGGTACACAAGGAAACAGCAAGGCTGACCAGATGGTGACTTCATATACCTTACAGACATCATTTGATGGTAAAATGTGG
The DNA here is from genome assembly GCA_033675265.1 of Actinostola sp. cb2023. Lineage (NCBI taxonomy): Eukaryota > Metazoa > Cnidaria > Anthozoa > Actiniaria > Actinostolidae > Actinostola > Actinostola sp. cb2023. The sequence goes on along the minus strand of JAUJYZ010000986.1, from coordinate 119,528 downwards.
ACTGATTATAAAGAAACGAATCAAATCAAGGTAATTATAAATAGATTAGACAAGTTATGTATTGACCACTGCATGTAGGGAAAGACAGACAGACAGACGGACAGACGGACAGACGGACAGACGGACAGACGGACAGACGGACAGACGGACAGACGGACAGACGGACAGACGGACAGACGGACAGACGGACAGACGGACAGACGGACAGACGGACAGACGGACAGACGGACAGACGGACAGACGGACAGACGGACAGACGGACAGACGGACAGACGACGGACAGACGGACAGACGGACAGACGGACAGACGGACAGACGGACAGACGGACAGACGGACAGACGGACAGACGGACAGACGGACAGACGGACAGACGGACAGACGGACAGACGGACAGACGGACAGACGGACAGACGGACAGACGGACAGACGGACAGACGGACAGACGGACAGACGGACAGACGGACAGACGGACAGACGGACAGACGGACAGACGGACAGACGGACAGACGGACAGACGGACAGACGGACAGACGGACAGACGGACAGACGGACAGACGGACAGACACAGAGACGGACAGACGGACAGACGGACAGACGGACAGACGGACAGACGGACAGACGGACAGACGGACAGACGGACAGACGGACAGACGGACAGACGGACAGACGGACAGACGGACAGACGGACAGACGGACAGACGGACAGACGGACAGACGGACAGACGGACGGACGGACAGACGGACAGACGGACAGACGGACAGACGGACAGACGGACAGACGGACAGACGGACAGACGGACAGACGGACAGACGGACAGACGGACAGACGGACAGACGGACAGACGGACAGACGGACAGACGGACAGACGGGCAGACGGGCAGACGGGCAGAAGGGCAGAAGGGCAGACGGGCAGATGGGCAGACGGGCAGACGGGCAGACGGAAAAGTTATTAGGCTTATTTGTCTGCAAGTTGGATGCAAAGTCATCTCATTTCGTTAGATTAGTCTTGATGTTTTCATTTCTTACAGATTTTCCATAGGAATTCTGATAGCAACAGCAGTATCAAAAGGTACCTCAACGCCGGTCTTGTTTGTCGATATGTACGAGTTCTACCCAAAGCGTTTATTGGTGCGCCATGTTTGCGCGTGGAGTTTTATGGAGTCGAAAAAACAAGTAAGACACGTTATAGAATACACAACGTTACTCAGATATTAATCCACTGACTTAAAACGAGAGAAAATAAATGGTTGCTTAGCTACATTTGTAAGTGGTTCAATAGAACGAATTTAAAAAATGGCCGCCACGAACGGTCACGTGGTGTGCCACCCATTGTTCGACATTTTGTATCCAGTCCCCTAACGGTCTTTATATTCACAGGAATCCCAATTCAAAGATGAAACTATATTTGTTGTATTTTTGTTTATTTCACAGCGTGCGATAATGCTGCTTCAGGTATAGGAATGCCGTACCCCACAATTCCAAATCAGCGACTTACCGCCTCATCGTATCTTGCCATGTACGAATCTTGGAATGGAAGATTACTACATAGTTATTCCTGGGAACCGATTAGAACTTATAATCCTAACGACTATTTGCAGGTGAGACAGACATGCATGCTCTACTCTGGTACCATCGCTCATAACAAACTCATTGTCCATAACTGAATCTTATACCAAAATTACGGAAATTTATCGCTGAATTCGATTTTCACGGTAAGAATGTGTTTGGATCGGAGCATACGAAGAGAGTTTAAACACAGTTATCCCATCTGATCGTAACAACACGGTCACGCTCGCTTGTGAAAATCGCTACAACCGAGCTCTTCTAAATCTTTTTTGTCCCATTAAATTTTAAAGCTGTTGCTTTCAAACAAACTATCTTATATTACAGCTAATATAATATATAAGTTAATATATATTGTGATTCACAGGTAAAAATGTTGTCATTTACGAACATTTCGAGTAAAATCACAAAATGTTGTAATTTTTACGTTTTGAGAGGGGGCGTGGGCATGGAAACTAATTTGAGGTTTTTGTTACAATGATTTTGATATGTTTCATGTTCTTCGCTATCTCGTGTTTTTTTTTCTTCTTAAGTGACATTACTTTAAGTATAAACAAAGTAGAGGTGTGATTACTATGTTATTATAATATTACAGCAAGATTATATAAAGTTTTATACTACCGTGATACATTCACTCTACCTTGATAAAGTTTTATACTACCGTGATACATTCACTCTACCTTGATCAAGTTTTATACTACCGTGATACATTCACTCTACCTTGATCAAGTTTTATACTACCGTGATACATTCACTCTACCTTGATCAAGTTTTATACTACCGTGATACATTCACTCTACCTTGATCAAGTTTTATACTACCGTGATACATTCACTCTACCTTGATAAAGTTTTATACTACCGTGATACATTCACTCTACCTTGATAAAGTTTTATACTACCGTGATACATTCACTCTACCTTGATAAAGTTTTATACTACCGTGATACATTCACTCTACCTTGATAAAGTTTTATTCTACCGTGATACATTCACTCTACCTTGATAAAGTTTTATACTACCGTGATACATTCACTCTACCTTGATAAAGTTTTATACTACCGTGATACATTCACTCTACCTTGATAAAGTTTTATACTACCGTGATACATTCACTCTACCTTGATAAAGTTTTACAATACCGTGATACATTCACTCTACCTTGATAAAGTTTTATCGGCACTACCGTGATACATTCACTCTACCTTGATAAAGTTTTATACTACCGTGATACATTCACTCTACCTTGATAAAGTTTTATACTACCGTGATACATTCACTCTACCTTGATAAAGTTTTACAATACCGTGATACATTCACTCTACCTTGATAAAGTTTTATCGGCACTACCGTGATACATTCACTCTACCTTGATAAAGTTTTATACTACCGTGATACATTCACTCTACCTTGATAAAGTTTTATACTACCGTGATACATTCACTCTACCTTGATAAAGTTTTACAATACCGTGATACATTCACTCTACCTTGATAAAGTTTTATACTACCGACCGCATGCCCAGAAATTCCGGTCATACTGTGCCGGATGTCAGTCAGCGGTTTCACCCAAGTGAGCATCAAATCACAAATAAATTTTACAAAGAAATGTATACATTTGTTCAAACCATAGCAAATATAATCGTACCCGTCCAAACTTAATAATTTGCCAAGGTGGCTTTAGTTTCTTCGATATCGTTTTAAGGTATATGAAGACAAATAACATTCAAAATCAAGTTTCTTACCTTTCCTTTATTCAGTTTTCTATACTACTACAATCCTCACGCAAAGTGACATACATATGAGGCATTTCAACACGAAAGGGGGACTATCCATTTTCAATACTAAGGATATTTTGAAAAATCGATGTCCATCAAAAGGGTCTCAGTCCAGAAGGATCCTTTTGTTTTAACAGACCTCATGAGGCATTTCAACACGAAAGGGGGGCTATCCATTTTCAATACTAAGGATATTTTGAAAAATCGATGTGCATCAAAAGGGTCTCAGTCAAGAAGGATCCTTTTGTGTTAACAGGCCTCATGAGGTAACGTTGCTATCAGCATGGACTACTGTACTTGCCGTAATGGACGGCTGATATGCGCGTCTTATATTCAATGGCAGTGTTGCGGCTAGTCTGAATGAAACAGAACATGTTCTCAGTACGACACGCACGTCAGTCAAGGACGGCCGATTCTTCAATAGATTAACCCAGAAAATACCGCGCAGAATCAGTATAGCCTACTAGTTGTGCCTGGCAAGCAATAACTGAGGTGTATATAAGCTATACTCAGTTTCTTTGTTTTATTATAAACTGAACCTTCGCTCCCCTCCCTAGCTATGTATCTCTCTGGTGTCGACCCATATACGCGGTTGCTTTGTCTCAATAAATTGAGGTAACGTTGCTATCAGCATGGACTACTGTACTTGCCGCAATGGACGGCTGATATGCGCGTCTTATATTCAATGGCAGTGTTGCGGCTAGTCTGAATGAAACAGAACATGTTCTCAGTACGACACGCACGTCAGTCAAGCTATGTATCTCTCTGGTGTCGACCCATATACGCGGTTGCTTTGTCTCAATATGAGGCATTTCAACACGAAAGGGGTCGATCCATTTTCAATACTAAGGATATTTTGAAAAATCGATGTGCATGAAAAGGGTCTCAGTCAAGAAGGATCCTTTTGTGTTAACATGCCTCAATCATATATATATATATATCAAGGTAGAGTGAATGTATCACGGTAGTGATAAAACTCGGCTACGCCTCGTGAATCCACAACAATTTTGACGATTCGATGACGCCAACCGTGGTAAATAAGAGGACATACCACGCGAAACTATCGTAAATTTGTTAAATTGCCTGTGTATATGTAATGTTTCAAATCGGCTAGTCGCTCAGTACTGTCCCACATGAACTAGAAGCATAATTATAAGGTTTATTCCCGTCGGTCAACGAAGGTCAATTATCCGACATGACATTTCTCAAGTTTAGCCTGATAACCAGGCTAATTCAGTTCAAATCCCTCACAGTGATGCATTTATTCATCTGTTATTCTTCTAGATTGATCTTGGTGATCCACATGTTCTATGTGGCATCGGTACTCAGGGAACTGGTCAAGCGTACAGAATTGACGAAAGAACGTTGTCTTACAAAATGTTATTTTCTATGGATGGACAAACTTGGACCTTTTACCCAAAGGATCAGGTATAGTGTACAAATCGTGCAAAATCCCGCGAGGGATTGCTTGTTGAGGGGGGAGGGGGTTTGGGTGTGGGATAAAAGCCGCTCTATGGGGTGGGGTATACTGCTACTGTATACAAAACAACTAATAGTACCCCCACACCCACCCTCATAAAAAGGCGCAATATGGGGTGGGGTATACTACTACTGTATACAAAACAACTAATAGTACCCCCACACCCACCCTCATAAAAAGGCGCAATATGGGGTGGGGTATACTACTACTGTATACAAAACAACTAATAGTACCCCCACCCCCACCCTAACAAAAAGGCGCTATATGGAAGGGGGTATACTACTACTGTATACAAAACAACTAATAGTTCCACCATGCCCACCCTCATAAAAAGGCGCAATATGGCAGGGAGTATAATACTGCTGTATACAAAACACACAACCTGGAAACACATAACTGACTCGTACTATCCCACTACCACAATCGTCAAGAACATATTCCCTGAAGTACAAGTGTTTATAATATGAATGTCTATTGTTGCTTTACTGACTAGGAACTTCCTGGAAACATCTTTCCCACTACCACAATCGTCAAGAACATATTCCCTGAAGTACAAGTCGCAAAGTTTGTCAGAATTTACCCTGTGAAATACCAAAGTTTTAAAGCGCTTAGGATAGAGCTTTATGGTCTGAGACAAGGTATAATTAATTTAATTATTTTAAATTATTATAAATGCTGTTGGCAGTTGTTGTTGTTGTTGTTATTGTTGCTGTTGTTGTACGTTGTTGTTATCATTATCATTATCTGGATTTTCTCGATATTCTCTTACAGGGTGGAAGCAACCACTTGGCGTTGAAACTGGACCAAGCAGAACTAAGATCTTCGACATGGAAATGTCAGCTACCAGTTTTCGTGACAGAGAACACATTGCTCCTAATGGTCGTTTGTATGGTGAGAACTCCTGGTGTTCTGAAGCCAATGTTGCGTCCTATCTCCAAATTGATATGCGTAGTTCTAAACAACTGGCTGGCATAGCGGTACAGGGAGATAGTTCTATGTCAAAATGGGTGACGGAGTATAATATTGAATATGGATACTTTACTAACGAAATGCATACCATTAAGGTAGGATGGGGCAATATATGAAAGCGACTGACTGACTGAATATATAACTTATAAAACTCTGAAGGAATGAATGAATGAATGAACGAACAAATGAACGAAATGAAGGAATGGTCAACGCTAAGCGTGCGTCCATCGAGTTATGGATGCACGCGGGAGATTGCTAAGCACGAGAGAAGCGTAAGAGTTGCACGAGGCGTAGCCGAGTGCGACTCTAGCTTCTTGAGACTGGATGGACGCACAGCTAAAGCGTTGACCATTTCTTTTTTAACATAGTCACTGCAAATTCAAATAAAACAATTTTCCCATTGATTTCAGAGCGCGCGCTATGGCGATGACGTAGATCGCGCGTTATATCATACCTATGTTATAATGAACATTGGATAAACGATAGGTGATTGCTTCTTAAAATTCTACTTTAAGGGCATCTCAAACAAGTTTACCAAATCAAATGACGTTATAGTCCACTGGTTCGCAAACCCTATCGGAGCTCGATATGTACGAGTTATACCAACAGCGTCCAACAAAGGAAACGATAGTAGTGCTTGCATGAGGATAGATCTCTATGGCAATCAGATGGGTAAGTGTTAACAAGAAGAAAAAGGATTTCAACATTTCATTTAGCACTTGACCTTGACTGACAAGATGGTCGTAGGAATCATTCTGGTGAGTTAACGCATTAGATGTCCAGCTAAAGAGTGACGTACAGTTCATTGTGGCTTACCGCTAAAGTCGCCTACGATTCGCATGTGCATGTCAAAACGCACCCTTAGGCTTAGCCCTTAGTTTTGATCCACTTAAACGAATCGCTCGCAAATCACTTGATGAATTCGCTGGTTATGTTTTGTCGTTAAATGAGCCAGATTGTAAAAGATAAAGACATTCTAAAATGTTCATCTTTCAGCTCCACCTACTGAAATGATCAGCTCCGAAAAGGTTGGGAACTTAATCGCTCAACCCGGCTCCTTCGTCACCGTCAAATGCACTGCCTCTGGTGACAACGCTGTGTCTATAGAATGGTTTGTTGGTGGGCGTAACGTCACTAACAAGTCACGTGGTAATACCTACGTCAACGAGACGACAACAAGTCAGCTACAAGTCAACTTTACCAGCATTACAGATATGATATCCAACTACAAGTGTGAAGTAATCGAGAACGTTCGATTGAGATGCAAAACAGAAGTTACTTGTCAAGGTGTACGTGAAAATGCTGATGGTGACAAGAAAGACCACGTGATTGAAATTATTGCTGGTAATGCACACCTACTGACGTAGCAAAACGAAAAATATGTTGAAAATTTGTTTTCAGAAATCAACTCGGTCCGTACGAGATTACGGGGTAACCGGTCATGACGCCTTCTTGCCATGACGCCCCACAACTGCCATGACGCCCCACAACTGTCATGACGCCCTACAACTGTCTTGACGCACCACAACTGTCATGACGCCCTACAACTGACATGACGCACCACAACTGTCATGACGCCCCACAACTGTCATGACGCTCCACAACAGTCATGACGCCCTACAACTGTCTTGACGCACCACAACTGTCATGACGCCCTACAACTGACATGACGCACCACAACTGTCATGACGCCCCACAACTGTCATGACGCTCCACAACTGCCATGACGCTCCACAACTGCCATGACATCCCACAACTGTCTGACGCCCCACAACTGTCATGACGCCCCACAACTGTCATGACGCCCCACAACTGTCATGACGCCCCACAACTGCCACGACGCCCCACAACTCCCATGACGCCCCACGACTGCCATGACGTCCCACAACTGTCATGACGCCCCACAACTGTCATGACGCCCCACAACTGCCATGACGCCCCACAACTGCCATGATGCCCCACGACTGCCATGACGACCCACAACTGCCATGACGCCCCACGCACGGATCCGTATATTTTACCCATGAGTATATAAAGAGACAATCGATATCATTCTAGTAATATTTTGAAATCTTCGTTTTTCAGGTCCATTTATCATCTCAGAAATGTTCGGTAAATTATCCACTCAACCTGGCTCCTTCGTCACCGTTAAATGCGTTGCTTCTGGTGACAATTCCGTGAGCATGAAATGGTTTCTTGGTGGTCGTGACGTCACGCACATGTCACGTGGTAACACTCACGCCAATTTACAAACAACCAGTCAGCTACAAGTCAACTTTATCAGCTTTTCAGATGTGATATCCAACTACAAGTGTGAAGATGTGGAGAACTCTCGATTGAGATGCAAAATAGTAGCTACTTGTCAAGCTGTGCGTGGAAATGTCGATGGTGTCAGGAAAGACCACGTGATTGAAGTTGTTGTTTCTCGCGAAGTTTTTTAATCTGCTGCAAGAACTTGCGCTCTAGTTGCTGTTTGATTCACATGCGTGAGCCTATTCTCCTTCTTGATATTGCGATCAGTTCTAGCACCTGGCTGTAGTGGGATACTTGTCAAATTCTGTCCATCATTTGTCTATGCGTTACTAGTGCTAAATGATATTACTTTGTGATCGAAATGTTGATTGATATATCTTGCACACTATAGTAGTGGTGTAGCACATTTCACGAGATGGCGGTTGCTTAAGTTTATGACGCACAGGTATCCCATAACTGCAAAAATTAACTGTAATTAAATATGGTCAAATCTGGAATAATAAACGATATTGGAGCTTTTGAAAGTTTGTTATAAATATTTTGTTACGCAACAGAAATTTAGCTTATGCATTCTTAAGGTAATTCCTTAGTTTTGCACTGCGCAATTCTACTGCGCATACATTATATAGCATGACGTATTGCGTGATCTATTATTTGAAATAATAATTTGGTGTTGAAAAACACTGCGATACACCGAAACTATGTATTTTGGATTAAAAAATTAAGAACAAGAATTGTGAAAAAAATGGCAAGAAAGTGGAGGATTATGTTGATAATAACACGGTTGAGAAGCCTACCTTGCCCGGTAGCGAGTTACAAAACCCCCCTAAAACCGTTCTAATCGATAAATAAATGACCTACAGGACTCATGTAGATACTAATCTTTATTTAGAAAGCAATTTTAGAACTTCAATATATCAAAATGACTGAATTCTAGATGTGAATTCACGGCGATATCATTTTCCAACGGCCGATCAAATAAAACACAGGAAGCCCAACACATAAGTAGATGGTGGGAAGCTCACCGAGTTTACAAGTAGTTCTACGTGAGTTTTTCTCTTCAAACGTCATGAACAGTACTGCACCTACGATTGATGATCAAGATTCCTTCGCAATTGACCAGAATTGCCGGTTTACAATTCGGTTTTCTTCACTCGAGGATGATGGCGGCCTGCCTCATCAACGGCTGTTCGACACTTTTTTCAACGGCTTCAAAGTCAGTTCTAAGATGAAATAATCCCCACTAGGAATTGTTAATAATAATAATAATAATAATAATAATAATAATAATATCTTTATTTATATAGCGCTATTTCATAGTATGTCAATAGCGCTTTATAGAGTGATAATATAATAATATATATGATAATAATATATGATACATGTATAGAAAATAATATAATAATAACAACTATATATAAATATAAATTATTGTTGAAAATGAAGAACATGCTTTGAATTATTACTAGTGATCCATTAGACGCTTGAACAAACATGATTAAGGTCGATGGAAACGGATTCAAAACATCGATAATAATAAAAGTCCACGGTGGACTTTTATTATTTCTCGCTTCTTCGTACCCAGGCTTACGCTGTCATATGGCTTGATACTGCCCCTTTAAGGATCATTCGGTGAAAGTCTTCAAACCGATTTTTCTCCGAAAGAAGCACGGTGACCATTATTTTTTATTGTATATTTTATTTACACTACCGATTTCACATCTTTTGTTAAAAAAAAAAATCAATTTGGGAAGTCAAATTTCTTCGCGTTTCCCTGTCATTTTCTCGTCTTTGCATACGAAAATGGAAGGAAATTCGGTCATTCCTTTGTCAAAACCCGGCTTGTAAAGGACTCAATTTGTAAAATTGTTATGACTTTTTTGGTACATCACCTTTATTGAAATGGTGTGATTGAAAAAACGGTAAATCGGTTGCAGTAAAGCACTCCCACAATTTATTTGAGCCGTTTTAACACCGTGACACGATATTCGATTGTTTTGAGTCGATTTACTTATACCGCATGGTCTATTCTGACCAATATTACTGAAACAAGCGCGGTGACCCCCATTTTTTTTTACTTTTCTGATAATAAAAACTCAAAAACAATTCACCTGCAAAATTTCAGCGATCTTTCAATTTGGGAAGATATACTGAGGAATTACCTTAAATGATTTTGCAAGGTAATCATTAATTTAGTAACCCAGACTGTTTTAGTCATGAGATCAACAAGTAGTTTCTTGTGCGATATAAATCATCTTGTTTTTAAAACCAAAACGGTCCAACACATTTAGACACTACAGTAGTGGGCTTGGACGACGATTAAAAGACAGGTTTAACCCATTGACTCCTACACCGGCCGAAACCGGCCGTAAACATCGATACTGCTTTGACAAATTCTAACTTTCTGAATTTCAGTTCGTAACATCGATCTCATGGCCAGTTATATATTAGTGACAACTAGATAACTCTTCAAATTGTAATCTCAAGTAAACTGACTTACAGGTCCGATTTCTGGGCATTAGTTCAATTTGTTTTCCATAAAAATCAAAAATGCGTATTTTTGACGCAATTTTACACCTCGAAAATGAACGACATTTGACTTGGATTTTCTTCCAAAATACATCCTTGCGAAACAAAATGCCACTTTCTCGGCAAACTTCCATCTCTCTTCTTGATATAGTCATGAATTTTTCCCTCTCTCTCCAATACACACGACTAGACTCGTCCAATGGAGAATAGTAGTATTCCATTGGAACAAGTAGACTCCAATGGACAATAGTAGTATTCCATTGGAACAAGTGGAGTCCAATGGAGAATAGTAGTATTCCATTGGAACAAGTGGAGTCCAATGGAGAATAGTAGTATTCCATTGGAACAAGTAGAGTCCAATGGAGAATAGTAGTATTCCATTGGAACAAGTAGAGTCCAATGGAGAATATAGTAGTATTCCATTGGAACAAGTAGAGTCCAATGGAGAATAGTAGTATTCCATTGGAACAAGTAGAGTCCAATGGAGAATAGTTGTATTCCATTGGAACAAGTAGAGTCCAATGGAGAATAGTTGTATTCCATTGGAACAAGTGGAGTCCAATGGAGAATAGTTGTATTCCATTGGAACAAGTGGAGTCCAATGGAGAATAGTAGTATTCCATTGGAACAAGTGGAGTCCAATGGAGAATAGTAGTATTCCATTGGAACAAGTGGAGTCCAATGGAGAATAGTAGTATTCCATTGGAACAAGTAGACTCCAATGGACAATAGTAGTATTCCATTGGAACAAGTGGAGTCCAATGGAGAATAGTAGTATTCCATTGGAACAAGTGGAGTCCAATGGAGAATAGTAGTATTCCATTGGAACAAGTAGAGTCCAATGGAGAATATAGTAGTATTCCATTGGAACAAGTAGAGTCCAATGGAGAATAGTAGTATTCCATTGGAACAAGTAGAGTCCAATGGAGAATAGTAGTATTCCATTGGAACAAGTAGAGTCCAATGGAGAATAGTTGTATTCCATTGGAACAAGTAGAGTCCAATGGAGAATAGTTGTATTCCATTGGAACAAGTGGAGTCCAATGGAGAATAGTTGTATTCCATTGGAACAAGTGGAGTCCAATGGAGAATAGTAGTATTCCATTGGAACAAGTGGAGTCCAATGGAGAATAGTAGTATTCCATTGGAACAAGTAGAGTCCAATGGAGAATAGTAGTATTCCATTGGAACAAGTTAAGCCCACTGGATAATAGTTAGTATTTCTTGGAATATATTTATAATATTGAAATCTAGAAGAAACAGCTATTTCCACTCATTTAATGAGTTATAAGCTGATTTTTTTTAGCAGATACATAATTCCATTAGTACTATTGGAGTGATTTCGCATAGGCCTGTTAACTTAGAAAAATTAAGAAATAAAAAAAAAATTCAAGAGCGGGGACAGTGGATTCGATTGGAGTCATGTAGTTTGGAGATGAAGGCCTCAAAAAACCACTCCATCGGATCGAATGGTTTCTTCGGAAAGTGTAAAAGTCCGATGGAACTTATAATTTTCCGACGGTTCGAATGGAGACTAGAGAATTCCAATGGTGCATATCATTCTGATCTCTACTCGTGCAGGTGGGATTCCTGTGTCATGTTGCATATATTATCAGCATTAGGGCTAAAAGGAGCCCCCAAAAGCCACTCCCTCGGATCGAATGGTTCCATCGGAAAGTGTAAAAGTCCGATGGAACATATAGATTTCCGATGGTTCGAATGGAGACTAGAGAATTCCAATGGCGCATATCATTATCTACTCGTGTAGATGGGATTCCTGTGTCATATTGCATATATATTATCAGCATTAGGGCTAAAAGGAGCCCCAAAAAGCCACTCCATCGGATCGAATGGTTCCATCGGAAAGTGTAAAAGTCCGATGGAACTTATAATTTTCCGATGGTTCGAATGGAGACTAGAGAATTCCAATGGCGCATATCATTATCTACTCGTGTAGATGGGATTCCTGTGTCATGTTGCATATATTATGGGCTATTAGTATTATGCCCCGGCCATCAGTCCAATGGATCGAATGGTTCCATCGGAACGTGTGAAAGTCCGATCGAACATATAGATTTCCGATGGTTCGATTGGAGAACATAAAGCTCTAATGGAGAATGGCGATTTCGATTCGTACAAACTGGACATTAGATCACGACAAAAAAACTCGCCTGCGCCGATGTGATGGATTCGATGCGAAAGAGACTTTTACCGAAACAAGAGGTCCGAAACAATATAAACGCTTTGGTAACTTTATTTATCCTAATAAAACCGACAGTATGATTAAAAACTGATTATAAAGGCCCTGGCAAACGGTTTCAACATTGCATTCAACATGCGTTCGATTTTGTTGAACGCTGTTGAATGGAAGTTGAATGTATGTTGAACGCGGGGTGGCAAACGGGTTTCAACAATGCTTTCAACAACTACGGTAGCATTATTCTTCGTTTTCAAAACTCACTGCCGAGCCAACGAGCCACCGAACCACTCAATATAAATACTCCGTTAATATAGCATTATTCTTCGTTTTCAAAACTCATAGTGCCGAGCCAACGAGCCACCGAACCACTCAATATAAATACTCCGTTAATATAGCATTATTCTTCATTTTCAAAGCTCACTGCCGAGCCAACGAGCCACCGAGCCACTATATATAACTATTCCGTTAATATAGCATTATTCTTCGTTTTCAAAGCTCACTGCCGAGCCAACGAGCTACTCAATATAAATACTCCGTTAATATAGCATTATTCTTCATTTTCAAAGTTCACTGCCGAGCCAACGAGCCACTCAATATAAATACTCCGTTAATATAGCATTATTCTTCGTTTTCAAAGCTCACTGCCGAGCCAACGAGCCACTCAATATATAAATACTCCGTTAATATAGCATTATTCTTCATTCAGTTCAAAGCTCAAAGCCGAGCCACCGAGCCACCGAGCTACCGAGCCACCGAGCCACCGAGCCACCGAGCCACCGAGCCACCGAGCCACTCAATATAAATACTCCGTTAATATAGTATTATTTTTCGTTTTAGATAAGTCATATATTCAAGTAAAGCGCCAAAGGACTATATGGAATTGACGCTATATAAATTGTTACTGACTACAGTATTATTGATATGACGCACTGGCGAGCCAACGAGCCATGACTATAAAACGGACCTCAATTGTGGGCCCTGTATTCTGTAGTCGCTCCTAATCTTTATGATAGCTGCTGCTCTTATTCGGTAGGTTTTCTCTATTAAACACCATGATGCTCAAGTATACTGTCTGCATGTCATTCCTTCGTATTTTGCATCGATTCAAGGGAGATAACTGTTCGTTTTCTACAAATTTATCATGTCAAATGCCCGGCAAATACAACTTTATTCATTCATGGAAGCAATTCATCAAGCGGTCACGAACGATTTAGTGACATTTCCAGGGGAAGACAATGTTCTTTTATAACTTTTTTAGCGCTCTTGTGTGTTAATGTAGTACATCAATGTACATAGCCCGTTTGGCCTACAATGTAAGTTGCTTATCTCGATTAGTTAAGTAATGTTTCAAAGCCGAGAATGAGGACTAGACGGGGTTTCCAGTCCGAGGCGAAGCCGAGGACTGGAAACCCCGTCTAGTCCGAATTCGAGGTTTTGGAACGACTTCTCATACTCATTAATTATTACATGCAATGGCCTAAAGGCAATAAATAAAGAGTTGCAAGATTTTAGCCCGGAAAAGCAAGAATTCCAGTCTGCATATTCTCTGCTCATGTGCAGAGTCGAGTACATCGTATATAAATAATATCCCACATGTGTTGGACTCTTGAGTAGCATGAAGTAGAGCTGCTTTCAGATTGAATACTCTGTGGTACTCTGTCCAAGGTCCCGATGATTGTTATATGAGGGATAAGAACTCAGGAAAGAGTACTTTGAAATGATTTCAAAGTCCTTGGACTTTGAAATCCATCATTTCAAAGTCCTTGGACTTTGAAATAATTTCAAAGTCCTTGGACTTTGAAATGCATTTCAAAGTACTCTTGAGCGGACTTTCCGGGGTTTCCAGGTCCATCATGTGACCGGATTTGATGCACCGGATTGGCTGGTTACCTCATGAATAATTAATGAGTTTGAGAATACTATTTCTAAGCAGCCGTGCTCTTTACTGCAGTTATTCATTTTAATAACAGTTCTCGTTGTATCAAAGAGTACAAATATAAGCTAAAACAAAGTTGCCATTTCTAATTTGTAAATTGCAAAATACGAGGGAAATGACCAACAGGCAGGGTACTTAAGCTTACATTACATGTAATTCAGCAAATGTTTATACACTTGTTCCTTGCTTGTAAACAAGAGTGATTCCAATAAACCTTGAGTGTCTAATAGTGTATATTCATTTGGTGGAATTTCTTAATTTACATGGGACTCATGACTCATAGATGCATGGTCATTGATAATCAGAGAGTGACAGTGTTCAATGTTTTTTAGATGAACATTTCATTTTCATCTGATATTTTACTTAAGGTTTGTATTTTAGATATACATGCAGTTATCATAATCAGCACTTTTTCGATTTCCCATTTATTATATTTTTTATAGATTACCATTAGCAAAACTGGGTTACAGCGATTTGCAAAAATTCTGTAAAATTCAAATATATCAATATATCAATATATCGGGTGCATTGTGGGTAATTTTCATCATTAAATGGCTGAATAAGCCCTCCAAGGTTCAATTTTTTCAATTGTTTCTTCACATACATAATACAAAGGTTACTTGGGTTTAGGTTCAGGTTTAATAATAGCTAAAAACAAAGAATTAGGATTATGCAAATTACTACTCCGATCGCACAGAATTACCCATACAAATCGGTCATATCCTTAAAATACGTTATATTTCAAGGAGCGATAAACTATTCTTATTTAAATTTCAGAGTTTTCCCCTAAAGTAGAAAATATATCGAAAATTTGGTGGGAAAAGCTTTTTTAGGGGCTAATATAGTGAAATTCGCGGGTTATTATCTTAAACTGGAACCCAGTTCCCGCCCGGTCAAACGCTCGATCCATTGTTATAAACTCCCCTGACTTCGCGGCTTATTTTGTCCGTGGTAAAAAAGAAACTGGTGCTTAAATTTATGTAGCTATAGCAATGGAGGCTAGGCTGCAAGGTCAGAGAAAAATGGCAGCCGATGGAAGTGTTTTGAAGCTAAAAATCGTCTCGTAATTTGACATTTTCGACTGCTTCGATTCGTTGGTATGAAACAGAACTTCAAGGAAAATCGCTAGAGAACATTGGTATGGAAGAAAGATTGATATTGGAAGCAATCGAGCTATGTCGGGGCACCAAAATTCAAGTGTTGTTTTTACTATATTTCGCAAGGCTGAGCAACAGGAATCGATCGAACTGCTGGCATGATGAAATCCCATACATACGAATACTACGGAGACCTGACATTCACCCTGAAAAAATCGCTAGAGGACGAAAGGATATTTACAATCGATAACTTGGCAAGTAAACTTTAGTCGCAAGCATTTTGTATTCCGTTGTTGTTTTGTATCGTAGATCACTGGTTCATTTGTAAATGACAGCCTAAACATTGACTTTCTTCAATTTTACTGTAAATTTTACGAAGATCGAGTGGCCGAGTGCCGTAATGGGAATGGGTCTAGCATTAGGATAAAATTAGGATAAAATCCCGGATGTGACACAAATTTCTGTGCGATTTGATATATCGATATATCGATATATTAGGATTTTACAGAATTTTTGCAAAGGGCTGTATCAGCACAATAATAATTGAACAGTAGATTCCTTATCTGCGAAGGGACAGTGTAATCACTAAAGGCAAGATCAAACGGTGTATGATAGTCGATGATAGTTGAACTATCACCAACTATCATCGACTATCATCAACTATCACGCACCCGATCAAACAAAGAAAAACTATCACCAACTATCATCGACTATCATCAACTATCACGCACCCGATCAAACAAAGAAAAACTATCATCAACTATCATCGACTATCATGAACTGTTTGCATGTTCAAAGTGCATGATAGTCGATGATAGTCGATGATAGTCGATGATAGTTGATGATAGTTGATGATAGTTTGCGATCAAACGTGATCGCGCGTTTCAACTATCATCGACTATCATGCACCGTTTGATCGCGCCTTAAGACTAAGAGTTTTGCTTGCTGGTACAATATCACACCAGCCAAATAATATTGTGTTTAAATAAAAGTTATTGTATTGTATTGTATAATCACTAAAACTAAGGGTTTTGCTTGCTAGTATATAATATCACAGTCATGAACAGCAGATTCCTTAGCTACCGTGGGACAGTGTAATCACTAAAACTAAGGGTTTTGCTTGCTAGTATATAACACAGTCATGAACAGCAGATTCCTTAGCTACCGTGGGACAGTGAGAAAATAAGGTAAGAGATATAATCCCACAGTCATGAACAGCAGATTCCTTAGCTACCCCATCAGTGTAATCACCTAAAACCAAGAGAAAATGAGGTAAGAGAAGGAATCCCTGGTACCCCATCATTTTAATTCTATTTTTAGATCGAAGCTATTTTTAGCTTTAGTTACCAGCCCGCGCAACCACTCTTGACTTGTAGAATTTTAAAATACTCAACCTTACCTTGGTTTTTCCTTTCAAAAACTTTTTATTTTTTGCCATTACTGCGATTCTCAGTATTATGCGAACTCAGACATTCAAGCAGTCGGCTGGAACTTGGTTTTGAGCTAAATTATGGATCATTTGGTCGAAGAATGTATTTAGTTTTGAATTCGTTTGAGTTTTGAATTTGATTGACGGGTAGCGAAAAACCAAGTTCCAGCCGACTGTTTGAATGTCTGAGTTCGCATAATACTGAGAAAAAAAAAAAAAGAAAAGCAAAAGACTACACAGCTTCTGCTCCAAGATAACAAAGCAGTAGTCGCACGATTTCTATGATGTTTACATGCAAAGTCTGCACTGAATAAAAATACAAAACTGAGCGAAACAATATCGTCAACTCTCTGAGAAAAGGTCACAATTTAATTATCTAAGATTCATTGAAGGATTTTACGAATACTCAGGCGAATTGAGCAAAATTAAGGTGCTACAAATATAAACTACACAACGATCAAAGTCAAAGCAATCACGAAAACAAACTCTAAAGTTAAAGTGGTCTTACCGGCACTTGTATTCAACAATTACGAAGTCCAAGCGTTATTCTCAGGTTGGAAAACACGAAGGAAACTTTACAAGAGCCAATATCACCAAAACCTTGAAGCACCAGCCATATTGTGGACATGAAAATTTAATTCAACCATCTGCAGTCCTACAAGACGCCGACTACAACAAAACGACTCCTTGGTCGGTTTTCTCTGTCGAAGGACATGGCAAACTGAAGCTGTTTTCCTCTATTTAGAATCGTCTCAAGTGTCCCAAATTCACAATAATTTCAGTCAAATCCCAAAAGGATAATTTGGTAAAATCCTTTATTGAGTTTTCGAAGTAAAAATGTGTAAAATGTTCGAGAAAGTTGAGAGCATTTTCTTCGCTCAATTTTGACTTTTCATTTCAAAACCGTGCGTAACGGCCTGCGCGACCTCGTCTTATATGATCTGACCAATCACGTTCCGTTCTAAAGATAGATTGATTCTAAAAATAGAATTAACGGGGCACATGATGGGTCAAGAGCCCAATACCAGGGATTCCTTCTCTTACCTCATTTTCTCTTGCTAAAACTAAGGGGTTTGCTTGCTAGTATATAATATCACAGTCATGAACAGCAGATTCCTTAGCTACCGTGGGACAGTTTAATCACTAAAACTAAGGGTTTTGCTTGCTAGTACAATATCCACGTCGGGCATAAATGACCCCAAAATCGGCAATGTTATACGTGCCTCTTTTACATTAACCTTCGTATTTTCAACAATTTCACATCAATTAGGATGAAAGTTTCGGATGTATGTCAGCAGAAAGATCATCAGGAAAAGTATAACAATCTGTACCTAGAAAATAGTCCTTTCACTCAAGGGAAGAGTGACATAACTGAAGTATGTGAGATTCAAATGTTTTAGTCCTGACATGTTCAGGTTTATAAATGTCCTTAGTTTAAATTTGACACGATTTTCTTTGTTATTCATAGGGCTTTATCTCTGGTATTGACTGGTTTTAATATAATTGAATTGAATTGCTTATTATGAATTCACTGGGATGTATTCATATACAACCCTGGGTTGTATATGAATACATCCCAGTGAATTCATAATGAGAAAATGCTATTCAGAATTATATTAATGCTATTCATGCTATTCATAGTATTCATGCTAAATAACACTCCAAAAAATACCAGAAAATGCCTCAGATTGCTTCGTGCGAAAACAGTTGTCAAATGTAAACTAAATCAGATAAATTCCTCTGGATTTCTCTCTCTTTGGTAGTTGACTGGAGTTATCACCAAGTTCCATGCATTCCTCCATATAGCATACACATTGGTTTGTTTCCTGCTTACCCAACTTAGATGACCAGTAGGTAATTGTACCAAGAACATTGTAGCCATATGTGTAAGCAGTCATATTCCTTGAACCGCCACACATTTGCCGTTGCTCTGCATGAAAAGAAGGCTTCCACAAAGTCTTGGTTAAGTCTCTTTGGAACAATGTACAAGTCTCCATATTCCTGCCTTATCTGTTGGCTGTTTAGATGTTGAAGAAGACCCTTTAAGCCATCGATAGATATCTATTAGGAAAAAAATATGTTTTAATACAATGACTCTTTTAAAATGTTTATGTGTACATTGTATGTTGTGTTGTATAACATGATGTTAATTTTACTCTTAAAAAGGCTGATACATGAACTGACTAATACTAATGGAATTTGTTTAACTAAACTAGATGAAATGATATATAATTATTACAAACCTCAATATCAAACATTGTTTGCCAGGTTATAAAGTGTGATGCCCTCTCTGATTTTGCATTGTACTGTTGAGCAAGGTTTTCCTTCCAGGCGTTGAAGAATGTAAGTGCATCGTCTAAGATAGTTATTCTTTCATTCTGAACAGACCTAAGAGGTTTATTGTCATTAAAGACATTCCACATCTTATCACAGTTTAAGATATACTCAGTTGGGTTGCTTCTGTTGCTTGATTCTCATGTATACTCATTTCCTGTTGTACTTTTTTTGATAATGTTTGAACAGCAAGTTTAACTCTCATTTTGCTTAAATTGTCAAGATAAATATGTGACCTACGCAAGTCAGTAGTGTTCATGCGTCTGCGCTTCTCCCTTTCGTGAACATTGTAAATGTGTTCCCACAGAATGTACTTGCTGCCATGTTGTAAAAGCCTTGTGTATCGTTTTGATTGTTCTTTAAAACCACTACTATGCAGGTTATTTCTAAGCTTTTTCATTAAGTGTGGTGGATCAGAAATAAAATATATAGGCATTTTTGAATATGGATTGTCTCCTCTACTTTTTGTTCTATTAATGCCATTCATTGCAAAAAAAGCTCTGTTTTAAATTTCTGGTGCACCATCACAGCAGGCTAACAGTACTTCAAATCCATACCCATGCATGGAGTAAACTGATCCCTTGCCAAAATATTATGTTCAATTTTTGTGCTGTCGCACCTCTGGTTAGAAAATAGGCACAAGGAAATTCAAATTTTGCACAAATACTTTCGTAAAAAAACTGAAGTACATGTGTAGCTATATTCTTGTGAGGATCAAGTGCGTGATTCTTTTTCTGTTTCCTGCATTGCTACAGGACATGGTAATCCTGATTGAATATCCTCTTCAATGTCTGTGAATCCTACCAACTCCCATGTGCTTGGATCAAAGAGAAGTCCCTCTTTAATTTTGACCTCGTCAAAATAAAGTCCTCCTAAAAGACCTTGATTTCCAATTTTCATAGTTTCGAATCTGGACTTCATTGTTTCCAACATAGATGTTTGCTATCCAGATTTAGCTGATGAGTAATTTTTATAATCAGAAAGTGTTCTTCCACTTGGTAGTTTTAAGAAACCTGATTCTCTCATGTCTTCATAATGAGAATGAGATTTGGAATACATTTGCAGACACCACCTGATGACCAGAGGATGCCATCTCATCTGCCTTGCTGGTATTTTCAATGCCTTTGCCTGATCTTTCAATAATATTTCAAAAAATCCATCAGATGAATTTCCATTGTGATCTCTCAAGTGATTCTCAAGAAGGTGTTTTGATTTAAATGTTTTATTACATTCCTCCCAACAACAGATATACTGTCTATTAACAGGGGCAATATAGTGATATCAGCACTTTCTATGTGTTGTTTAACATGGCTGAGAAGAATTTCTACACTTGAAAATACTTCATTACTATCACAACATTTCCACTTGCAGACAGGATTATCAAGCTTGAGTTTTTTTTTTTTTATTCCTTTGTACAAGTCTTCAAATATATACTTGAAGTCACTATCAGTGTTGTTACCTACATCAACCATTTTGGATTTGAAGTCCTCCAATCTTTTAATCTGTTGCTTTAGAGTTTTTAGTTTCTTTGTTGAATTTCTTGCTGCTTCAAGGAGGTCTGACTTTGAAAGATTATCAAGCCTTGTAAATTTAGAATTTTCTGGTTCAGCTGTTTGGATTCTTTTGTTGTTCCTACTCTTTAAAGTTCTAAGATAGTGTTCAGTTTTTTGACACATTTCACATAAGTTTTTATCATGAACTACATCATCATTAGGAATTAATATGCAGCAAAATGTTGATCTGATTGATTTCTGATGAAATTGTGATGCAGCAACTTCAACATATATATACACCAGAATCCCCATCTTTAGTATAAAATACTGGCTGACTTAGATCATCAGGGATAATACTTTCAAATTTATCACATGACACGCCAGAACCAACTTTACATGTTTCAATAGTTTGCATTAAGAACTTTACATCTGTTGGTGAACACAATTGACTAGGAATTTCTGTCCAACTAGTATCTAGGTCAGGTTTGTTCTTGCCTTCAAGCATAATATTCCAATTACCATCAGGATGTATAATGATCTCAATCTGAGCATAGCCTTTATTACCACCAAAGTAAAAAAGGTGTCCAGTGTTTTCTTGCTTGTTGTAACTTACACTCCAGTTTTCTTTACTATTTAGTCAGTTGACCCTCCAGGTCTTTAATATTTAATTGTGACTGTGTTGTACTTTCCACTTTAATTTGAGTCGTCTGCTGCTGCTGCATATTGCAATCATTTGACAAACACTGCACATCTAGTGCTTCTCTTAGTTTCTCCAGCTGAGAATAATTGACTGAGGTAGGGCATTTTAACAAAGTCTTTAAAGAACTTTCAAACTCATCTATTAATACATCTATATTTTTTCTGAAGTATGCCCACCTTAAATATCCTTTCATTTTTCCTAGGTCTTTTACAATGTTCTTTCTTGCTCTGTAAAAATAATTATTTATGGCTTCATTGGAGTACTGAGATGATTCCACATGTGTATTCAATAGCTTTCGCGAAATTGGTGTAAACTTGTCAAGTGACCTCGAGGAAAAGGTTCTCTGAGGGAATTCTACCTTCATCAAACAATACAATAGAAGTAAATAAATACCTGTCTTGAATGTTAGTGGATGTGAATGGGAAACACCCGCGACTGTAGAGGTATGTATAGAACCGCTTGGTGCAGTCCCTATATCTCTCTGGCCACTGCAGTCCTCAACCAATGAAGGAGTGGATGACTGGAACTGGACGTTGCGAAGGTACAAGTAGGACGATTTTGAAGACCACTATCATTTTCAAGCTCTAAGCCGCCATCACATTGAATATCGTCAAGTTGTTGTAAAAATATTTTGCTTGCAGTTCGTATTCTCTCGGGAGTGACAAAATGCGCCTCTCTCTTAGTTTGCTTACGCTCTGGAGTATGGCGTACGGATTCCGCCAAAAGTCAAAGTTGTCAACCAACGAACCGCGCGAATGCCGAGACTGTCTGGCTTGTTAGTACATACGGTAACGTACTAAATTAGACATGGACTCATTCAATCGATCGTAACTTTTTTATATCATAATATATCACGCTGAAATTCATGCTACATACATAAAAACTATTACAAATGGCTCTGCCTTGATATCTATTCTCGGTATTATCTGGGCTAGAAATGAGTGTCTCTTGTATTGTAGCATACTAACACAAAGTTACAATTTATCAAGCGGTTGAACGTGACGAATAAGCCGATTTGAAGCTCAAGCAACTAATTACTGTGACTGAGGTTTTCATAACAAAGTAAGAATCATAATTACCACATTTTACATAGTTTACTTTTTATTTCTAAGATAAAAATCAGTATTTTTTTACCAATGAAGTTCATCTATGTTACTCTTCCAATCGATAGACAACTTGCTCAAAGGGCGCCAACAGAACGTGTTTTGCCGCCAGTTACCAGTCCTACTCTGCATCACACATAGAACAAAGAAAATGTATGCTCGTTTCCCCGCCCTCTCTCTCCCGCCCTGGTTGTTACACAGTAGAACTCACCACTCTCGCTTGGAACCAGATTAGACTCAATGCTCACTCGATATAAGTACTACTAAAGAGAGATTAAAGAAGAACTTCAACCGATATCCTTAGCCTTACGTGTTACCGTCTTTTCCCCCAAAGACGTGCTTAACAGTAGCTAACAGAAAGCGGTATCCATTCATTCATTCTGTACCTCTTATATATGTTTAGTAACTTTGTATTGCCTTGTTGTTTTTACTTCGATCTTAGCTCGCGCTCTATTTTTTTTAAATCTAGTTAGCTCGCGCTGTTCAGTTAATATTCCATGGATACCACTTTCTGTTAGCTACGTAGGAAATGTGTACTTTCATAACCCTGAAGATGGCCGCGATGGCCGGAAGCTTGGTTCAATAAACAAATTTCAAATGCAGATGAAGCCACTACAATGTATTTATATACATACATCGTTTATATATATAACTCTACAGTGTGTCAGCTGTTCTTAGAGTTTTCATTATTTTCATCGCAAGCTGTAAGATCCGGCCCAAGATCCGCTGTATACCGCAGGATTTTCGTACACGGTTGTTCCTCCAAATTAATACTTCATACCTTGTTTCAATATTTAAATGTGCACTCTCTGCGGGCGCGTCTTGCGGGACGCACACAGGAAGCCCAACATTATATTTTTTGTTTATGCACAGGGATCCCAACCATACGTATTTCGCGCGCGCGCTCTACCACAGGAAACCCATCAAAAAAAGACGCAAAAATCTGTTTATTTATTATTTAGTAGCCTGAAAAGGAATGGTTGGGCTGCCTATGATGGATGCTCCTACATATGGGCTCCTGGTAAAGGTAAATAAAATCAGTTTTTTCCCAAACGTTAGTTTCTTAACAAAAAAAAAAACTATATTGATTAATATCTTTAACACTAACCAAAAGCCACATTCTTAGTTTATATATATATAATTTTGTTTTTATTGTTAAGCGCTTTAGAATAATACATATTTTGCGCTATATAGTGTAAATAAAGCTTTATTATTAATTAAGTTGTATCAAAATTTCTGTTACACTTATTGAAAAGAACGGTCGCGCGCATGCGCACTTAGAATAATAACGTCATCAATTCCTTATTTAATTAATGAATTATTTAATTACTTAATTAACGCCAATTGGTATTCTGCACCGCGATTGCTGTCTTTCGGCAGTACATTCCAAAGATGTCAGTCCAGCTTAAGGCCTTTGTTGCCCTTTTAGTTGGACTGGCATTCACAAATCACAGTTACGCAGTCGATCTCGGTAAGATATAATTTGATCGCTGTCGCAATAATGGTTAATTTTGCTAACTTTTACATTTCACATCTCTTCTCTAGAATCATGCTCTCATCCGCTTGGCATGGAGTCTTATGGTATTGATAACTCTCAAATATCAGTTTCATCTGAAACCACTGTAAACAGAGAGAGATTCGGCAAACAATCAGCTCGCTTGCATGACAAGTTCGCATGGCGTGCCGGAGAAAATTCCACCAAAGACGAGTATCTACAAATTGATCTGGGTCAGTTAAAGACAGTGACAGGCATATCTACACAAGGTGACGAGAATGCAACAACATGGGTTACATCGTTTAAACTCAAGCACAGTGTTGATGGCAACACGTGGGAAGATTATCAGGTAACTGACTCATTTAGAACCTGGACTCGGAACCGGACTCGGACTGTACTCAGTAAAAATCAGTAAAATCCGGACTCGAAATCAGTAATACGCGAACTAAAAAAAACCCCTGTATTTTTAACTTTGAAATTGTATTAGATTACACTGACAAAAGTCATGCGTACTCGTATAGTGTTTTTCTTTCTCATCCGTCGGTATGTAATAAGTAAGGGTTAGAGAATAACGCGAGTGCTTTATGGGATTTAGAGCTCCGAGCAGCAGATAGAAGGCCACGAGGCGCGTAGCGCCGAGTGGCCCTTCTATCAATGCGAGGCGCTCTAAATTCCATAAAGCACGAGTGTTTATTCTCTAACCGTTTTAGAATATAGTCATACTCACGAGAGTATTCTTTGGCTGCATGTCAGTTGCTTTCCCAAAGGAATACTGATTTCAAATGCAAATACGCTTATGCAAAGCTGTTCAGTTGTGTGTGACTTCAGTGGAGTGAAGATGAATATCCGATGGCTAGCTTGAGGCTTTTAAATACGAAGCTTGCAACGCTAGAAATCACCGGTATTTGTTGTGGAAATGAAGAGCAGAAATCTCAAAGTTTCTTCAAACCAGTTAGAACGGACGAAATTGAAAAATGAGAGAAATAATGGACACCAAAGAAAACTCAAGCACGATGTGGACATTTAATATATTGAAAGATTGGGCTAACTATCGCAATAATCATACGGAGAACTTGGATGACTGATGAATATCCGTACATCTACACTTCTTGTAGAACATGGAGAAACTCGTTTGTGATTTCATTTTGAAAAGTAAGTGACTCGCTACGTTTCTTTAGTGTTTAGCATAGCCCGGGTTATGATCTGTATTTCTCATGTATCATATCAGTATTCATGTATAAATCTAATAACTGTCGAGATTAAACTAAGATTGCATTAGAATATATTTTGTATATAGTTTAGTACACGTTATATATATTAGAGTGCAAATATTATATCCGTGAAATAAGAGCCAACGACAACAATGATAAAGCATTTGGTGTTATTTATTAGTACTATTTAGTTAGTTAACTATTTCATGGATATAATATTTGCACTCTAGTATTCTCTAAGTTAGTCATTAGTATTCCCTATATAGAGAATACTAGTAAGGCTTTGTAACAAAAGAAAACAAAGAGTTTTATTAGTATTCTCTATATAGAGAATACTAATGAGTCCATTGTTAAAGCCCTATTAGTTACTTTATGAGATATAGAGCGCACAAATGCTGGGCGCTGATTGGTCGAGTGAGTATGACTATATTCTAACAATAGATACAATATGAGCGACCGAACTGTATGGTTTTTACAATGGCGAGCCGAAGGCGATGTTTTACTATGATTTGCATGATAGGAAACAGTTTGGCCGATAAAATCCCAAGTTATAAAGTTGTATGCAAATGAGGACGATTCTGTATCCGATTTACAGATGTCTGCTATGTCGTTTATGATTTATGTTGATTTCTCTCATTAAGATTCATGAATTATTCATGAATTCGATAAACATACCGAGAATAAAAAGGATCTCGCAAGATGGAGATATATAAATTCAATAAAGAAATTAATAAATACGTTTTGAAAATATAACCCAGTTTATTTTACTAGCTGAATTTTTCAGTATCTTTATCTTGAGAAGATAGACTGAGGGCTCAGAAATACTATTCCACTGTCTTTATGGCTACCAAATGGTAGAGATGTAATAAAATAACTATGCTTTTTTTTCATTCGTGAGTCACTCGTGGTCACTCGATCGTTGTCACTCGTGTGTAGTTTTAGAAACGATCTCGAACAAAACGCTAGTCGTCTTTGTGGTCTACCGCGAACGGCGTGGCTGTTTTTTTTGTTGTCGATTTTAATTGATATCGTTCGCCGTATACGTATAGATTATTTATATTGACATATTGCAATTATTCGCTGAAAATTTCACTGAATGTGCTAACTAACGACAAGAACTTTAAGGAAAGATTGTGCAATTCTCGATCGAGTCGATACTGAAATAGCTTCGAATTCCATTGAATCTTCAGCAGTCCGGTTCATTACCACTTTTGGTAATATGCATTACGTCACAAGATGGCGGCCGAAGCGATGTCTCGGTCCATATTTTCTTTAGTCCCTATTCCCCGTAAAAAGGTCCTACCCATGAATATTTGCGCGTCTAGATGTTATTGTATAACCAAAGACGTCATACTGTTGAAGCCTGCTTGAGACACTGCGAATTTTGCGAATTATCGAAGTTTTAGATCGTCTTTGTGGATTTTCCGTCTTGTTTATTTCTGCCAGGTTTACTGACAAAAATATAATTTATTTTACGAATAGTGATATAAATTGCTTTATGCAACTAGGCTTAATAATAAGTTAAAGTTATTGTTACTTCCGGTGTTGGCAACTTCCGTTCGTTGTGAGGGGTGGTTACCCTGGAGTCTTAGGCCTCTCGGTCGCCTCCATCTTGGAATACATCGTGGAGAAAACTTTAACCGATTACATCTGCAAAAATCTCCTTACATCGACGTTATTCCAAGAGAAAAAGTTAAGTAACTTTAGCAACTGCTAATCATCTGTGCATATAGCAATATAATCTCGGGGTGTAACTCCCAGAGAGGCGATGAATCGACACCAAAAGCCACAGGCATTAGTTCTTGGTCATTCCTTCGTGAGAAGGCTGTTTAATTTTACCATGAGAGAGTCAAATGACCGCTTTTCGTCATCGCTGGGGATCAGCCGAGCGTGTAAAGTCGTTTTGCACGGCACAGGGGGGAGAACAATCGAAAAACTTGAGCGTTGGGACAAATGAATCATTCGCTCATGGTGCCCACATATTGTTGTATTAGAAATAGGTTCTAATGACTTATGCTACCCCGATGCCAATGCAGTATAGCCAGTTCGTTGAAAGTTTAAACGATCAACTGAGAGAGGCGCTGGAGAGGATTGAGTTTGCAAAATTCTGGCTTCCTTCTGGACTCCGGAAGCCAAAAACTAACATTTATGTCCGTGATGGCATACATTTGAACAATTTGGGCAACAAAACCCTTTACAAAAGCTATAGAGGGGCCATATGATATGCCCTCAATTTTATATATTTAAAGTATCTTTGCCCACTTTGTTTACAATTTCGCCCACATAGAGGTAAATTAGAGTAGTTTAGTCGTCATTTTCAGTTGGTTTTGTACGGGGGCCTGCCAAAAAGTCGAGGGGCCCAGCGATTCGAAATCATGACTTTGCCTCATCGAGGTTTGCTAAGGATGGAGGAGCATCGACGATTCCTCAACAATCGATGTCGTGCATGTCTGATGTTTTTTTATGATGTTTTCGACCACTTAGTTGGAATGTATTTGAGTTTAACTGTTGATTTCTGTTGGTTTCGTTGTGGGGCATGTCGAGATGGCGAGGGGCATCTTCCTTGAAATTTGACTTGTGTCAGAGACGTAAATCATGAGCAGTGTTTGTGCAGATTCTGGCTCGATCCGCAAGGAAGTCCATTCACAGAGAAAGAACATGGAAGATATGTAGGTTATTATTTGCCTGTCAAGAGTTCTTCAGGTTCTGGGACGTACATGCATAGAAGTTGAGAGGAGCGACATATACCCTGAATTCCTTTGTGAAACTTGCAAAATTAACAAGCGGTTCAGCAGTCATGTATCCCGGGATGTCTTCTTCTCTGTATCAAAGAGTTCGTCATGGAGAGGCAGTGAATAGAATAAGCCATCGGACATACGATGGAGTAATCACAGACTAAATATTCGCTTGGTGTGTATTTGTTTTACAACCAGTGTCACGAAATAAATATATAAATTGCGTTGTTATTGGCATTTTATGTTCTAATCAAGTTTTACGGGGTAGAGCGCAGTCATATTACCCTGAAACAATCAAAGAAGCATTGTTTAATATTATTTATTTATGGACAAGTAGCCGGCTATCATTGAACCATTCGTCACGGCCTCTGTAGTTGTACAGTATGGTGAAATTATATTTAGTTGATAGTTTGGTGGTTTTGTTTCGCGGGATGAATGACTTTGACCTCCTCGAGAAACCATGTTGAGTAACAACGTGGGGAGAGAAAGACCGTTGATTGACAATTATCATGACAACTAGTTAATCTTCGTCTCTGATTGGTTGGACTGTGTTTACAAAATATTACCAAAAGTGGTAATGAACCGGACTGTTCAGTTCAGTCACTTTCGTAGGCTCCTTCAGTTCGCACCCGTTGTTAGACCGATCACTTTCGGAGTTCATTCGATACTCGGAGAAAACTGATTGGACGCGCATGCGCCTAAATTTGTACCGGATAGAAAAAAATACCGCCTGTATTTTTCAAGTTGGGCATTCCACAGGAAGCCCAACTAATAAATCAATAATAATAAACTAGTCGTTTCTAATAGGAAGTGTAGTGCTGCAGTCACTACTTTCGGGGGGGGGGGGGGGGGGGGGGGGGGTCGCTACTTTCGGGATTTGCTAGGAACCATTTTACTGTTACTTTCGTGGGGTCGCTACTTTCGTGTGGTCGCTACTTTTAGGATTTACTAAAGCCAATTTTACTGTTATTTTCGGGGGGGGGGGGGGGGGGGGGGGTCGCTACATTCCTGGGGTCGCTACTTTGAGGATTTACTAGGAGCCAATTTTACTGTTACTTTCGGGGGGTCGCTACTTTCGTTGGGTCGCTACTTTTAGGATTTACTAAAGACAATTTTACTGTTACTCTAGTCGGGGGGTCGCTACTTTCGTGGGGTCGCTACTTTTAGGATTTACTAAAGCCAATTTTACTGTTATTTTCGGGGGGGGTCGCTACTTTCGTGGGGTCGCTACTTTGAGGATTTACTAGGAACCAATTTTACTGTTACTTTCGGGGGGTCGATACTTTCGTTGGGTCGCTACTTTTAGGATTTACTAAAGCCAATTTTACTGTTACTCTAGTCGGGGGGTCGCTACATTCCTGGGGTCGCTACTTTGAGGATTTACTAGGAGCCAATTTTACTGTTACTTTCGGGGGGTCGCTACTTTCGTTGGGTCGCTACTTTTAGGATTTACTAAAGACAATTTTACTGTTACTCTAGTCGGGGGGTCGCTACTTTCGTGGGGTCGCTACTTTTAGGATTTACTAAAGCCAATTTTACTGTTATTTTCGGGGGGGGTCGCTACTTTCGTGGGGTCGCTACTTTGAGGATTTACTAGGAACCAATTTTACTGTTACTTTCGGGGGGTCGATACTTTCGTTGGGTCGCTACTTTTAGGATTTACTAAAGCCAATTTTACTGTTACTCTAGTCGGGGGGTCGCTACTTTCGTGGGGTCGCTACTTTTAGGATTTACTAAAGCCAATTTTACTGTTTCTTTCGGGGGGTCGCTACTTTGAGGATTTACTAGGAACCAATTTTACTGTTACTTTCGGGGGGTCGCTACTTTCGTTGGGTCGCTACTTTTAGGATTTACTAAAGCCAATTTTACTGTTATTTTCGGGGGGGTCGCTACTTTCGTGGGGTCGCTACTTTGAGGATTTACTAAAGCCAATTTTACTGTTTCTTTCGGGGGGTCGCTACTTTGAGGATTTACTAGGAACCAATTTTACTGTTACTTTCGGGGGGTCGCTACTTTCGTTGGGTCGCTACTTTTAGGATTTACTCAAGCCAATTTTACTGTTACTCTAGTCGGGGGGTCGCTACTTTCGTGGGGTTGCTACTTTGAGGATTTACTAGGAGCTAATTTTACTGTTACATTCAGGGGGTCGCTACTTTCGTGTGGTCGCTACTTTTAGGATTTACTAAAGCCAATTTTACTGTTATTTTCGGGGGGGGTCGCTACTTTCGTGGGGTCGCTACTTTGAGGATTTACTAGGAGCCAATTTTACTGTTACTTTCGGGGGGTCGCTACTTTCGTGGGGTCGCTACTTTTAGCCGGGATTTACTAAAGCCAATTTTACTGTTACTTTCGTGGGGTCGCTACTTTGAGGATTTACTAGGAGCCAATTTTACTGTTACTTTCGTTGGGTCGCTACTTTCGTTGGGTCGCTACTTTTAGGATTTACTAAAGACAATTTTACTGTCACTCTAGTCGGGGGGTCGCTACTTTCGTGGGGTCGCTACTTTGAGGATTTACTAGGAGCCAATTTTACTGTTACTTTCGGGGAGTCGCTACTTTCGTGGGGTCGCTACTTTTAGGATTTACTAAAGCCAATTTTACTGTTTCTTTCGGGGGGTCGCTACTTTGAGGACTTACTAGGAGCCAATTTTACTGATACTTTCGGGAGGGGGGTCGCAACTTTCAGGATTTACTAGGAACCAATTTTACTGTTACTTTCGGGGGGTCGCTGCTTTCGGGGGGTCATTACTTTCGGAACTTTACGGTATGTCCCCTAGTATTATATTGATGAGTCTCTGAATAATTTCGAGAAAGCATGTTACATGAGGAAGGGCATACTCCATGAAGGCAGCTATTTAACAGATAGAAGACGAACTCAAACCTTCTATCAGCAGATAGTTGGTGAGGGGCGCTAGCCCCGAGTCAAGTATCACAGGCCCGTAGGATCAAGTATCACAGGTATCAGGTATCACAGGCCCGAACTCCTAGGGAGTGCGAGGGTATGCTCACCCGAAAATTGTTGAGGTATAGGGTCTCTGAAATAGCATTTCCTGCCTTTTGAGAGTAGTTCAGTTCAGCAAGTTAATATTGACAGAAATTCGATCTAGTGTCCAAATCGTAGGGCATTTGAGGGGCTACAGATATGTATTTGCACATTCAAACGCGAGATCTAGCGTTTACACAAGGCAAAACCATGGATACTCGGTAGACTGTACTCATTCATTGAACATGGTTTACTAGTCGTGCAACTTGTGCTGCACTCAGTGGATCACTGAACCTATATACGCTAACAGTTCCGTTTGCCAAACTGGCTGTTCGAGTTGACTTTGAAAGACTGAAACGCCAACTTTTCGGGATATGCCGTTGTTTACAGTACATCTGCCAAAAAAAAATGCTTTATCAGCCCCACTGCAAACTCGTTGGCAGCAGCCGCCACTCAAAGTCAGCAGGACATCTAGCATTCATGAACGTCTTTGGATTCATTTTTAGTCATTGTCAATTCGAATTTGATCCAAGGGATTTACGCGCCAGCAATGTCATCAGCTGACTGTATGAAATTGTTCGCCATGACCACAACTGTCTATCTATAAAAACATTATTTGTGTTTTCATTATTTATTGATCATGAATATTCAAATTTTAAGCAACTCGCGCTTTCAAAATAACGCCATTTTACAAATAAATAAGGTGACAATGTTTATCTTTGTTTTCTTGTTGTCCACAGTCACTCAAAGGAAACACTGTTGAGAAAAGCATACAGAAACACATTCTTATTCGACCGTTTACCACTAGATACGTACGAATTGTTCCTGAGACTTGGTATGGTCGAGTTGCGATGAGAATTGAGCTCTATGGGTGTTCACGTAAGTAACACAGACTGAGTAAGTTAACATATAAAGGGCACCTGACTGATTATTAGTTTTCCCAACTATTTCAGGCACTCTAGCACCAATTAATTATCTTAAGTATCGTGCCGTGCCGTGCCGTGCCATGCCGTGCCGTGCCGTGACGTGCCGTGCCGTGCCGTGCCGTGCCGTGTCGTGCCGTGCCGTGCCGTATCCGGCTTGTGCCGGATTGGTTCAGGAAGCCATTTGAGTGTCAATGCATTACCGTAGCTTTTCCCACTCATACGAAAACGACAGTTGCTGTGACGTTGTTGTTTCTTGTTGTTTCTAGCAACGTGCGACAATCAGCCCGTTGGACTCGAAAATGGTCTGATTAAACACTCTCAGATGAATGCCTCCTCTACGCTGAGTGACGTGACACAAGCAAGTAACGGTAGACTTAAAAGCGCTGGTTCTTGGTGTGCCGCTATGGATGATAACAATGCATATCTGCAGATTGACCTGGGCGTGCCTCACGTGTTGTGTGCTGTAGGTACACAAGGAAACAGCAAGGCTGACCAGATGGTGACTTCATATACCTTACAGACATCATTAGATGGTACAAATTGGACTGATTATAACGAACATAATCAAACCAAGGTAATTATAATAGATAAGATATACAACAGGCGGGCAGGCGGGCAGGCGGGCAGGCGGGCAGGCGGGCAGGCGGGCAGGCGGGCAGGCGGGCAGGCGGGCAGGCGGGCAGGCGGGCAGGCGGGCAGGCGGGCAGGCGGGCAGTTATTAGGTGTGTTTGTCTGCAAGTTGGATGTAAGATTCGCTGACGTTAGTCATATCAATTAGTTAGATTAATCTTGATGTTTTCATTTCTTACAGATTTTCCATAGGAATTCTGATAGCAACAGCAGTATCAAAAGGTACCTCAACGCCGGTCCTGTTTGTCGATACGTACGAGTTCTACCCAAAACGTTTATTGGTGCGCCATGTTTGCGTGTGGAGTTTTATGGAGTCGAAAGAACAAGTAAGACACGTTATAAAATACACAACGTAACTCAGATAATAGGCCACTGACTTAAAACGAGAGAAAATAAATGGCTGCTTAGCTGCATTTGTAAGTGGTTCAATAGAACAAATTTAAAAAATGGCCGCCACGACGTCACGTGATGTACCACACCGATTGTTCGACATTTTAGTGAGCTTAAAGGTGCGGACACACGGTGCAACATTGCGTGCAATATTGCTGGCAATTTTGTTGCAGCGTGTGTCCACCCATGAAACTGATTGCTCGCAATTGACTAGCGCGCGCTAATACGTAATTTGTTGCTCGCAATGTTGCAGAAGTATTGCCACAGGCAGCCCAACCATTGCTTTTGAGGCTTCTAAATAATCAAATAAAATGATATTTGCGTCTTTTTATGGGTTTCCTGTGGTAGAGCACGCGCGCAATGCGTATTATGTTGGGCTCCCTGTGCTTAGTTACGTCCAATGTTGTAACGCTCCCAGTCCGCGTCCCGCAAGAAGCGCCCGCAGCAATGTACATAGTGAAACAAGGTGTGAAACTGATGGCGTATCATGGAACGATGTGCGGTGCATGCAGCTAGTGCACTTTTCCGTGAACCGAAGAGCAGAAGTCGTCGTATGCTACAGGTCCGTGGGGGGTACCCGTGGGGGGTACCCAGGGTGGTACCCAGGTACCAAGGAGGTACCGGATGGTCGGAGAAGTTGATGAAACAAAACATGATTTTTTCGGTGTAAACGTTTCGATTCTATTCTTGGTAAGTTTAGAAGTTCACAATTCAACTTTAAGTAACTTTAGAAGAAATTCGACGGGTTTAAATTTTAAATTTTGAATGTCGGAGAATTGGATGTTGTGCTCGACACACGACTGAGTTTTGTTGAAAAGTTAGCTTTAACTAAATATATTTTCTGAAGTATTGTCTTGAGGTTTTAGTAGTTTTTGCTCAGCTAACTGTTCTCTAATAAAAGCACTTGCATGTACTAGGGCAGAAGGGCTGCTTAATGATCTTCACGGCAAATCAGTTCAGTATTTTTCATAAATTATGACTGAGCTATTTGACTTGTGTAGTTGTCAGTGATCGAAATACACTACATGAAAAGGAACCTATCAAATGACTGATAGTCCTTCATCTGTTTAAACATTATGACTCTCTCATCTACAAAGTGTTTGACGTTATTTTGTACTTTCTTACAGTACTTCTTAAAACACAAGCCGGGACGCCAACACAGCATAAATTATCTGAAGCAAAATATAGACGAACTCAAATTCACTGACATCGAAGGAGTCATGAATGGAGATGCACTCGTGAAGCTGCCTAGTACAGTACCGGACTCACTTTCCATCCACTCCGACAAGCTGAAGTCGTGGAGGAAAGAGAGTCCAGTATAACTTGCATGCGCATGGCAGCTTAGCAGCCAATCAGATCGGAGCTGAATGGACCAAATCGACTAACACAATGTTTACATTCAGTTCTTTGACCCATTTCAGATCTTTTGGGAATACGGTTCTTTGTCTGTTGTATTTCGATTTCAATAGACATTTCAATAGTTTTGATATGGAAATGTTGTTTGCAAAAGTTTTGAAATCTGACTTAATAAAAACAACCGGCTTCCCACGAGTCACTTGATAAATGGTTTGGAGCTGTTCAAACTTTGGAACAATATTATAATTACTCTTTGCGAGGGAAGACTTCGCGGAATCGATGAAATTCTTCCCAAAATTCGACTGAAACTGAGAAACTGCGCAATATAAATATTAAATTATTATTAAATTATTAAACTAGGATTTACTGGAGCCTCCGCCATTTTGGAGAGACAGGCTTTGTAACCAGGCGACCACCACATATTTGTGGTGGTCGCCTGGCTGCTAAGCTGCCATGCGCATGCAAGTTATACTGGACTCTCTTTCCTCCACGACTTCAGCTTGTCGGAGCGGATAGAAAGTGAGTCCGGGACTGCACTAGAAACTGCCGTGAACTAAAATATCAACACTTAATATTCATTATTGTCATTGAAATAGCACAACTGATTTTTCAAATACTATCACTGAGAGAAACACAGAGTAATTTTAATAAGCTTAAGGTTTTCGTAAGAATGTAAGTAAGCAGTATCGCTTCCAACTCTATATCTACATCTATCTTTATTATCCTTAAAACCATGAGTATCGCAAGGACGTTAACAAAAAAATATAAATAATATAAATAAATAAATATCAAAATGAATAATACAAATTATAGTAGTCAATAAAATATAAAATATATAAAATATAAACTCTACGATATTTGTTATTCATTCACAACTTGTCGATTGTATTACTGATCAATATAGTGAATAAATTGTACAGAAAGAACGGAAAAACAGTGTGTAAAAAGCTAGTAAAGTCATTTTAACTGATTGCTGAAATAAATACGTATGTTTGTCATTTTGTTTATAAGCACTGATAGCAAAAATGTGTTGTACAGTACTAAATATTGAGACCGATTCAGCATTCATAAAACACATTGCCTCAATTTTAATTTAGAGCATTTTAATCGATAAAAATCAAAACACAATACAAATACTTTATAAAAATCAAAACAGAAAACAAATAAAGTATATTGTAGATGTTTTGACTTATGTTTAGTGAAAATATAAATATTAAAACTTGCAAAAAAGAGCACAATTCAGATTTGTCGAGCGCTGGCCGATGTCTTCTCGAAGGTAAAATCCGACTGCTTCACAGAAAAAGTGCACCAGTTGTCCACCAGTTGCGTGTACCGCACATCGGGCCATGAGGCGCAAAATGTCTAAATTAATATTTCTCAGCGTACGGTGAAGTTAGATAGAGAATACAGTCAAGTTTAGTTATTCGAAGAAAAATTGAATTTTCACGTCATATTGACAAAAAATAGGGGCAAAAACGTATTTGTCACGTGACCGAGTTTCCGACTCGTACTGCAGGACGTGCACAGGGATCCCAACATCATACATTTCTATGCACAGGCAACCCAATATAATACGTATCACACGCGCGCTCTACCACAGGAAACCCATAAAAATAAGACGCGCGTATACAAATATATTTTTATTTATTATTAGTAGCCTCAGAAACAATGGTTGGGCTGCCTGTGCATTGCGCGCAACATGCTGCAAAGGTGGACACACGCTGCAACAATACGTGTTGCAGGGAATGTTGCACGAAATGTTGCACCGTGCGTGTGCACAGGGAGCAGAGGATGGCCGCTTGCCTTTTCTTCTTTAATAATAATAATAAACTTTATTTTACGAGGGAAAACATATTACAGCTTCAGCTGAAAAACTTATGGCCCTCCTAATCTTTGTTTACGTAGGGATTTTATGTTTTTCCGCCATCTTGTTAAATTATTTACCGCTGTACGAGATATGCTTGAGCTTGAGCCCGTCAGTTACCGCTGTACTTTAATGCTTGAGCCCGTTAACGGCCGGAGTCGAGAGCGGAGCTCGAGAGGGGAATTTTTTTTACCCTCTCTCGAGCTCCGGTCTCGGGCTCAAGCAGTACAGCGGTAAATAATTTAAAACAAGATGGCGGAAAAACATAAAATGCGTACGTAAAGGTGCAGAAATACGGGCAACAAAAGCGTGCAACATTGTTGCGTTGCAAGTTGCAGAGCAATGTTTCTCGTATTACCACCGTTCGCGCAACTTGTCGCGCAACATATTTTCGTGTTGCAGCTTGCAAAACGTTGTTGCGCAAAGTAGAAGCTCTTTCTACTTCATGCAACAAAGTTTTGCAACCTGCAACAAATGACCGAAAATTTAATTTGTTGCGCGACAAGTTGCGCGAACTATGGTAATACGAGAAACATTGCTCTGAAAATCTGAAAATGTTGCGCGACAAGTTGCACGATTTTGTTGCCGTATTACCGCACCTTAGGGGGGAATAACATATTTCGTTGCCATGGTAATTCGCGTGAACCTATTGGGAAAAATGTCTTCCTTTGACGTTTTTAAAAATAATGTTTTCAGTGTAGTAAATAAGCTAGAATCTTTGCAGTTGAAATTTTTTACGCATTCTAGGAGTTCATTCTAAATCTACAAATTTAGCTGTGTATGGTGAGATAGGTAGAGTCCCTTTGATAGTACAGGTCTCTACTCTGGTGGCAAAGTATTGGATACGAATTAAAACCCCAGATTATCGTGATACTCTTGTAGGAAAAGCTGCTAATTTTTGTATTCAATCTAATTACCAGGCGGTTGTTTTTACAAATTATGTGTTAAAATTATGTGATTTGAGATCATTAGATGTTATTTCCTTACCGCTCAAACGTTTAAATAGTCTAGGTAAATATATGAAAACGAAATTATTTAATTATTTTTCTGATTATTGGAAAGGTCAGATTCAACAAAGTCGTACTAGTGGTAAATTACGAACTCTTAGTCAAGTGAAGAATAATTTTGATTTTGAAAAATATCTTCACGAAATATGTAACGTTAAATATCGTCAGGCTGTAACGAGAGTAAGAGTTTCTGCACACAGACTACCAGTTGAATCTGGCCGTTATAACAAAATCCCTTACAATGAACGAAAATGTAATTTATGTCATTCGCCGAATGGAATCGGTGATGAATATCATTACTTAATGTCCTGCACCAATGAAAAGTTTGTGGAACTTAGATATGATTTTATACATAATATATATAGTGTTAACAAATTGTTCAGTTTATTTGATACAAAGAAATTATTTCTATATATTCTGAATATACATGACAATTCTATCATGAAAATAATAGCAAAATATTGTTATGATATTCTTTCGTTATATGATAGTTATACTCTGTAGTTTATGTAACTTTATCCTATGTACCTAGTCTGATATTTGATGGAATAAAAATAAAATAGACGAGTTTCACTTCATTTTCGAAAATAAACGCCGTTCTTTTCACGTTTTCAAATTTTCAAGTTTTTATGTATCTGATACGAAAAGTATTCTCCACAAACTCAGTGGAGCATGGATTTTAAAAACAAAGAAAAAATGGAAAAGTTATGGACAAAAATGTCGTTAAAAATGCAAAGAAACTGCCATAACAAATTCATTGAAACGCAAAACGCATGCTCAGTCTTCTGCACCTTGATATAAATTTTCAGATTATACCAAAATATTTCTAATTCTTCAAAACCCTATGAAAAACGGCGTTTTTTTACGATGTGATGACGTCATAATGACGTACGTGATGACGTCATCACATGTCGAACTTCTACCCTCAACTAACACATTCCAAAAGTCCCATGCCTTATGTATTGAATTTAAGAGTTTTATGAGATTTCAAAGTTTCCATAGCAACGGGCCAAATAAATATGTTAATCCCCCCTTAAAGTGCTACTATGATTTTGCGAAGTGGATGTTTTTGCATTTTTAGTATCCTGGTAGTGTGTTTATTAACATTATCCAAACCGTTTTTCGTTACGTTAAAATAACTCCCACAAAATGTACAAATTTTGTACAAATTTCAAGCCCGCCATTATTCAAACTGGTTCCTGGCCGGTGACTAATTGTACAATAGAAGTGACGTCAGTTTCTCAACATCGTTCTTGCAAATTCGTCGTATTGCTGATTTATACGCATGAACACTGCGATTTTTTGGCGATTCAAGACACTGATTCTTGTTCAAATGTTTTAATCATAATTAAACTAAAGATACAGTGCAGCAAGCCGTGAAGCGACGCGTTTACATTGACAAACTGACGTCACAGTCTATTGTTCGTAGGAACACGACTTTGTAATGGCGGATGTATTTTTGCCTGTTTTGAGAGTCCCGATATTTCACTCCTTTATTCTTATTTCGACATAAAAACAACTAAAACTGCTTTCTTGGAGCTAAAATGACTATTTTACGAATAAATAATTTATTTAGCAATGATACGAATTTCATCATAGTAGCACTTTAAACAAAGAAGACAAGACAAGCGGCCCTCCTGTGCTCCCTGTGCGTGTGTCAGACGTTTTTAACAACGCGGACGAATGATGTTCAAAACGACCGTTGACGTCCGTGACGGCAATCTACGACGGCACTTCACCTGTTTTCATGTCGTAGAATGCCGTCACGTACGGACGTCAACGGTCATTTCGAACATCATTCGTCAGTGCGCGCACCGTCCTCTTTCATGTCACGTCGTGTTTGCTAAGTCTCTCTATGTGTCATGTCACGTCGTGTTTGCTAAGTCTCTCTATGTGTCATGTCACGTCGTGTTTGCTAAGTCTCTCTATGTGTCATGTCACGTCGTGTTTGCTAAGTCTCTCTATGTGTCATGTTACGTCGTGTTTGCTAAGTCTCTCTATGTGTCATGTCACGTCGTGTTTGCTAAGTCTCTCTATGTGTCATGTCACGTCGTGTTTGCTAAGTCTCTCTATGTGTCATGTCACGTTGTGTTTGCTAAGTCTCTCTATGTGTCCAGTCCCCTAACGGTCTTTATATTCACAGGAATCCCAATTCAAAGATGAAACTATATTTGTTGTATTTTTGTTTATTTCACAGCGTGCGATAAAGCGGCTTCAGGTATAGGAATGCCGTACCCCACAATTCCAAATCAGCGACTTACATCCACTTCGATTCATCGTGTTGCGTACAAAGCTTCGTATGGAAGATTACTACATAGTCATGGCTGGGCACCGAGAACAAATGATGATCCTAACGACTTTATGCAGGTGAGACAGACATGCAGTGCTCTACTCTGGTACCATCATCTTTCGTATTCCGTCTTCGCTATCTCGTGTTTTTTTTTCTTAACTATGTTTTTATATTATTATAGATTATATATAATATAGAGAGATATTTAGTGTAATTACACAGGTGAATAAAGAAAATCAAGCGCGCTGATTGGCTGAGAACTTCGAACTATTTCTCGATAATCACCTACAGCGTTTCGGCAAGATGGCGGCCAACCAGGTTCGGCGTCGAGGATTCAGAAGAGAAAATAAACTTACGAAAAGAAAACGTTGCCGGTCCCGAAAAACACACAAATATGCGACAAAATATATTAGGATAAAGTTGTGAGTCCATACAATAATATTATTTATTATTCAAACTTCATACACTGTACTAAATTGTGGCTTCTGATTGGCTAAAATCGATCACGTGATCATGTGTTATCTGATGACAACGCACGAGCGTGCGTCTGTCACAGTTTTACGCACGGTGCAGCAGTGTCATGGCGGCTTTTGATCCTGACAAAGACAGGTTTAACTAACTAGCTAAAGAAGAAATAGACGAAATAATAGCAGGTGCTCAGCCTAAAACGACTGTTCGTCAAACTCGTTGTGGAGTTTCAGTGATGAAAGGTAAAAAACGAACCTAATGGCACATTCCAGCTATAATTTATGCGCGCGGGGATTTCTGGGAAGTGTGGTATCATCTTACAAAAAAAATGGCCGCGATGTAAACAAATGTCGGATGCGTCGTGGACGCGAAAATTACTGCAAAATGACTAGTTACGACAAAGTACACTTTTAACTAAATACGTAATGGAAACCGAGACATCTCCACAGCCTTCAGGAAACATTTCAAGCTGTTCAAACGTTGATTATGCCGTTGCCACAACTGTTCAAGTGAAAAAATATCGAGGTGGAGGGACGGCTTGTTGTGTACCTTTATGTAGAAATACCACCAAAAACAGCAAGTTTTCTTTTCATAAATTCCCCAAAGAGAGAAAAATAAGAAATTCATGGATTCATTGGATTGGGAGAAAGGACTTGATACCAAATGATCATCACCGAGTGTGCTCAGAGCATTTTCCTGACGGCAAGAAGACGTACCTCGGCAATATACCGACTGTTACACCGAAATTACTACAACTTACTCCTTCTAAACCAAGACAGACACAGAGATGCCGTGATCGCCCTCCACTTGTAGACCTCAGTAACACTACTAACACGCAGAACACTCAAACGACCATCGATGGAAACAAAGATATTACAAGAGAGGAATATCTTCAATCTGAAATAAATAGACTGAAACACGAACTTGCTAATTCACAGACGAAATTTGAACATGAAATCGACGAACTTAAACAGGAGTTAAGACACAGTAAATTTTCTATTGACAGATTTAAAACATGTGATGCTGACTTTGAGTTTTACACGGGTTTTCAGAGCTATGAAAAATTCATAGCATTTTTAAATTTTTTAAGTCCCGCCTGTACAAAATTGTCTTACAGAGGATCCAAC
Organism: Actinostola sp. cb2023; assembly: GCA_033675265.1. Taxonomy (NCBI): domain Eukaryota; kingdom Metazoa; phylum Cnidaria; class Anthozoa; order Actiniaria; family Actinostolidae; genus Actinostola; species Actinostola sp. cb2023. Next base: position 78,182 of record JAUJYZ010000986.1, on the reverse strand, counting down.
AATGGCTGCATTGCAACAGAAGAACAACAAAAACGTGGGCGCAAAAGATCGCTATCACCTGAGGAAGAGCTTTTTCTGGTCCTTTCAAAATTAAGGTGTGGCTTATTAGAGAGAGACCTTGCCTTGCCTTGCGGTATAATATCTCAGTGTCACAAGTTAGTAACATAATGATCACATGGTTGGATTTCCTTTATGACCGATTAAGATCTATACCTATTTGGCCTTCAAGAGAACTTATCGACACTACTATGTCAAAGAGCTTCAAAGACAACTTTCCTCAAACAAGAGTCATTATTGACTGCACCGAGATTTTCATAGAGATGCCTTCTGCACCCATAACACAGAGTATCACCTTTTCATCATACAAACATCACAATACTGCAAAAGGACTCATTGGGATTTCCCCTGCTGGAACAATAACTTTTGTGTCTGATCTGTATGCTGGCCGAACATCTGACAAAGAACTTACAAAAGATTGTGGCATACTTAATTTACTGGAAGCAGAGATGAGATAATGGCTGACAAAGGTTTTACCATTGATGAGTGTTTGCCGGATGGAATTACTTTAAACAGACCACCTTTTTTGAAACAACAGAGCCAGTTTTGCCTTGAAGATGAAATAAAAACACAAAAGAATTGCCAAGGAAAGAATCCATGTGGAAAGAGCAATAGAGAAAATAAAAAATTTCAGGATTCTTCAGCAAAACATTCCTTTAAGTATGGCCGCAGACACAAATAAGATATGGATTATTTGTAGTTACCTCACATTATTTTTCAACCCACTTATTATCACAGATAAGTCAGATTAAGAAGTCAAATTCACAGTATTAATTTTATTGAAAATCTATTGCATCATTTTCTTATGAGTGAGAAACCTACAGCATTGATTGAGTTACAGAATCAACATCATCTATTTATATAATAACCAATGATATTAAAATCACTGTTCAGCCAATCAGAAAGCTCAGACATGGTACCTGGCAATCATGGCCAAGACATTGCATGGATCGTAACTACTTCCCACTCATACGAAAATGACACTAATTGAGATCAACATATTGAATGAATGCAAATTTATAGCACTAACAATATATGTAACACAATTATTGTACAGTCAAATCCTGCTATTTCGAACTACCATTGTTCGATATAGCAGGGTTTGAAATAACCAATAGTAAATAACTGAAGAAATGATCAAAGGGAAATAAGTTAATTTATTGATATTCGAAATAGTGGGGTTTCTAAATTAAATAACCAAGTTGGAAAAAACAGATTTGTGTAAAGATGACTGTGAAAACTCCATGGCATGGTCCATGTCATGCTGTGACAGGCTGTCATTCCTGTAAATGTATAGCATGCATGGAAAAGTTCTGCACTCTGCTGTGTGACATTTGATTTCAATACCTATTCCAAATGCCACGTTTTGTCACAGTCACATGAAATCTATCTGAATAAATAAATCTACTCTACTTTTACATTCTAAATATTGAGAATCGAGGCACATTATGTTATATGTTGCATAAATTCAGCTGCATTACATGTACATAAAATTGGGATATCAAAATTATTTAATTATTTATTATTTATATTATTGGGATATCAAAATTATTTACATTAGTGAGATATCAAAATTATTTAGGTATATATTATTGGAATAGAGCACAAACAATAAAAGCGTGAAACAGTACAAACTACACATAAATAGTACTAAATAGAGTGATGAAACAATAGAAAACAAAGGATACAACTGTATTTCACCAATTAGTACTATTTAGATTTAATACTATTTCACGCTTTTAGTGTTTGTACTCTAGTAGTAACTGTATCAATTGAAAGTTATTTACATAAAATTTGCATATCAGTTAATATTTACATAAAATTGAAATATCAGTACACTCAATTGCAGAAACGTTGTAGTATACATTTATACAAATATCTAATGAGATGCAAAATGTTAGACATGCTAAAATACAACTGTTTAAGCACAAAATAGTGCTGAAAATTATTGTGTTGTCCTTCCTAGATGCGATACTAATCTAAAATTGATGATTCTGATGTATTAGAAGAAAATAAGCGATGTTTCGCACTTTGTATCTCATTAGATATCTTGTATCTCATTAGATTTGTATAAATGTATACTACAACGTTTCTGCAATTGAGTGTATATATATATTTACATAACATTGAAATATCAGTATATATATATTTACATAAAATTACATTATTTATACAAGAAAACTGAAATAAAACTGAGTAAGCTTTGAAAGCATATTGTTCTCCCAGTTTGTTGCATCAAAATAAATACGTTCTATATGGAGGTCTTTCACTGTATAAACGACAAAATCTATCCACCTCAATTGGCAGATAGCCATAATTCCTTGACATTGAAAATAGTAAATGTGCTTTTGTTTTAGACTTGGTTTTCCATCTAAATATTTAAGACAAAAATTTGGATCTTGACATGCCTCTCTAATGGTCTTATTAATTTTTGAGGAAGGAGACTTGATCTCTGCAGCCCCATATGGAAATGGTTCAACAGAACTGTATACAAGTGCATCAGGGCTTGCCCCTAGCCATGGCCATTTTGGATTGACGACAAAACCCACAGATCTGCAAACTTCTACAGGATTATCTTCACATTGCTTTGAATCATAATATTTCAGAAGTGCATTCTCTTCACTTTCTTTACCCCACTTACAACTTTTTGGTATTTTTGAAGACAGACTAGAATTTTTCACTCTGTCAATTATTGATTTGGGATGAATCGACTCCCTTCTGTTGATGACTGAGCCAAAATTTGATGAGGTTAACCGTTTGTTCCTTTCTACAAACCACTCTGGACAATCTGTTTGTCCTCTAGTGTTCCTTTCAATTTCTTGTAATTGATTTAAATCAACTTGAATGTTTTTTGATGAAAGACAAGTTTGTTCGCTTTGTGATAAGTGACTCAAATCTAGACTGTTATCAAGATTGTTTACTATATGATCTCTAACACTCTCTGAGCTCAGACAGCTCAAAGCGTTTTTCTTTGTCACCAGTTTTATTTTTGATGGCAAAGTATCGTGATAGTTGTCATAGTCAAAAGGATTGCATTCGTGGTCATCAAGTACACTAACAAGAGGGCTTTTCTCGTAATATTTGACAAGGCCATCTCGCAATCGTTGTAAATCTTCCTTTTTAACCTTTTCAGCAAAGGAGGGTGCTGCTTTATAGTCTTCTCTCTTACCTCGAACTAGAGGACGTTTGCGACCTGTGCGATCTCTTTCGTAACTTGCATGTTCAAACAGCAACTCTTCAAAAAGTACAGCGCCTGTCGACTCGTGTCCAGCCGGTACATTCCACGTTTGAAGTTTTTCGGTACACGACATGGCATCTGGGACTTCTTCGAGTTCAAGTTCCTTATAATCTAACATTTGAAATAAAAGCGCAGCAACGTGCTTGCAACAGCCTCCTTTTCCTGCTGGACATTCACATCGTGCGTAAGAAATTTGTCCTGATCGTTGCTTGAAGTGGACATACACATTATACTCGCATTTCTTCATTTGAGCGTTCACTCTACCACGAACCAGAAAATAGTCTTCATCACCCATCGTTACACGAGGTTTTACTGCAACACCATTGACATAGCCCGACTTGAACAGCTGATAACCGAGCTTTTTGTGTCTCCCGGCTCCTTTAGGTTGTCGATCGATTCCCGCGTCAGATACAAGATGTTTTTCAAGAAATTCATGTGAAAAATCTGGAAGATCCGATATATTCTTTGTCCACATTACTCGAGAAGATTGGCTAATATCCATTTCCATTGTTTAACTTTAACTTAGAGAACAAAAGAGCGTAGTATACAGTGATTTAATGTGAAAGCAATAGGCTGTTTGCAGGACTTGGTCACGTGCTTGGTTACCGTATAGCAACGAGATTTTGGAGGGCAAAGCTGTCTTGGCGCGAAATATAGAAAGTTCAAAACAAACAAAACATCTGATTGTTACAAGTCGTCCATTGTCATTAATATCCTTTTTTCAAACCAATTTAAACCATTGCTACCCTTTTCTGTACATACCGACTTTGATTTCCTCACATTTAAATCTTTGGCTGCTGTCAAATCCGCTTTTTCGTACAAAATCGTCTCGAGATTCACAAGTAAACAATCACAAAATGGCGTCCTCACAAGGTAAGCAGTCACGAAAACTACTAGTTTTTTCTTCTCCCTTACCTCTTCTAGTGCCGAAAAACTCTTGAAATAATATATTTATCAATGTTTATTCGTATCATAAAGAAAATGGAGGAGTACCAAACCCTAGCGTGGAGTTTACGGACGCAAAAAAGAAATCTGTCAAAGGCTCAAAATACCATTGTTGTGTTCCTCTTTGTGGAGGCGATTCTCGATACGATTCATCGCTGTCATTTCACCGTTTTCCCAAGGAGACCAAGGCCAATAATGCAGTTAGAAAACAATGGCTGGCTAAAATTCAAAGGAAAATCGGCAAAACATTTCAGGTAAATCTAAATTTAAAATACAAAACGAATTTTTCACCAACTTTTTGGGGTCTAAAGATGAGGTGTCGATTGGATTTTTGACAGATATCAAGTGCAACGAGAGTGTGCTCAAGACATTTTAGAAAAGAAGACTTCAAGCCAGCAACATCAGACCGTCCATATCTCAAAAGAGGAGCCATTCCATCCATTTTTGAGTGGTCAGTACAACAGCCTAAAGCCAGGAGAAGCATTGTTCGTAATGTACAAACTTTCAAGTAAGTATATCATGATCATATCACTACCGTATTGTAACACACTGAATATATAAATTATGATGTACGTGATCTACATTTAGAAGAAATATATATTTTATAGTACGTTGTTAAGAGTTCTGTTAGTTATATATTATGTACATAAACCCAGAACTGAGATAGCTTGCTAGATAGCTACTGGATATAAAATTAGACTTTTTTGAAACCCATAAATGCAGTGAAATTATTTGACTTAATTAGAAATATTATGTTTACATGAGTATATATATACCTCTGATACCTCTGTAATTTAAATATATAATAAGAATTCAGATTGTTATGGATGATAATTTATCTATCTTATTTATTTATATAGTTTACTATTAATATATTCATTAATTATAGATAAGCCGATTCTATATGTGTGTAATATTCCAACTTACTTGTACCCTGGGTTCCAGATCGAGGCCATGAGGGAGGCTGAACCCAGGGTAACTAAATACTTGTGGCGTTTTTTATTTTAATTATTTATCAATGCAATCTAAATGAGTTCAAATTTTACTTAACTTCAGTATATATAGTGATGTAATAATTATATACAAAATTATGCTAATTTATATATATGTTTACTCACTTCTTTTTTTCTTTATAATTATAGAACCCCAAAAGCTGGAAAGGTACTTGATGAAGTGAACCATCAAACCTCTTTTGAAGCACTGAAGCAAGATCTTGAGATACTGAAAGGGGAACTTAAGGCCACACAAGAACAAATGCTTATCTGTAAAATCCAGTCTTCAATAATTATAAACAAGCTACAAGAAGCTTTCACAAAATCCCAAGAAGAAATGGACAAAACAAAGGAACACCTTATCAATGAGCACACTTTTCAGCTAGGACTAAACAGATTTGGACTTGAAAGATTCTCATCTAATGATGATGCCATTAGGTTTTATACAGGATTTCCCTCATACCAGCACTTAGTTTTATTTTATAATTTTGTTCAACCTAGTGCTGAAAAAATGACTTATTGTTATGCCTCTGGTGTATTAGAGAGTAGACCAGCTTGTCGTGCCTTATCACTAATTGATGAAATGTTTTTATTTCTTGTCAGGATAAAGCTAGGTCTTTTTGAACAGGATCTGGCTCACCGCTTTAATTTGCACATATCTTCTGTCAGCAGAAAAATTACAACCTGGGCAAATTATCTCTACTTCTTTTTAGGTGTTCAACCCATATGGCCTTCTAGACAGCAAGTAAATGAAAGTATGCCGAAAGCATTTAAGGAGTTGTACCCAACGACTAGAGTTATCTTAGATTGTACTGAAATTCATGTTCAAACTCCCTCCTCACTTTTACTTCAGTCACAGTTGTATTCTTCTTACAAATCTCATACTACTTTAAAAGGTTTGATTGGGATATCCCCACATGGAGCTATTACCTTCATTTCATCCTTATATACTGGCTCGATAAGTGATAGGGAGATAACAAGGTGCTCAGGAGTCATAGATCTACTTGAACCAAATGATTCAATAATGGCAGATAAAGGTTTTAACGTAGAAGACATGCTAAATGATAAGGGAGTACACCTCAACCTGCCACCATATCTTCGAAATCAGGGACGGTTTGATGCACAACAGGTCAGGCAAACAAAAACAATAGCCAAACTAAGGATACATGTGGAAAGGGCCATTAGAAGATTGAAGGAGTTTCACATATTTGACTCTGATTTATCATTATCATTAATGGGTTCTATTAATCAAATATATACTGTAGCATGTTTATTAATCAACTTCCAAGGGCCTCTTATATTAAAAGACACTACTACTTAATGCTACCGACAAAAAGTAGAAAATATATAGTGAATATAATTGATATTTAAATTGCTATTTAAATCTTTATAAATTATTTATATAATATTAGCTCATTCTAAATTCAGCTATTCATGGTACATAGTACAAAATGTAATAGAAATATATTGGCCAATGATATATAGTATATATGTACTCACTAACTGTGGTTGACAAGATCCAAAACTTTTAAATAACTCAATAGTACATGCATGATCAAAATATTTTCTATATTATAATATATATATATATATATATATATATATATATATATATTGATGTTACAATGTACTAATACATATTATCTTTAAGAATTTAGAAAATAGGAGAAAAAAAAGTTGTCTACCTTAACCTTTGCAGACTGAAAGAAATCTTTATCAAAATAAATTCTTTCACAAAAAAAGGTTGTGTTATTTATGTAGCTAAAAAAGTCACACCATTCAAGACCAGTGAGCCCCAGCTGACACTGAACCTGATAAAAAAAATCATGATTCCTTTTCAATTTTAACTCATTTGTGAGAGGATTGGTAGTAAGATAACTAACATTTGAAAAATCTAATGACCCCTCCTTTACCACTTTTACTTCAAGTAGCCCAATGGGGTCAAGCCCTTGATTTCTGGCCTCTATGTCATAGATCTTGCGGTCTGGAGAACAGCCAAGCCAAGGACATTGAGGATTTATTATTAACCCAGATGGGTAGAGGTTTACAAGGCCACTCCTAGCAACATTTGCATAAGTCATGGCTGCTGCTGATTCCATTTCAATGCCTCTCCTCATGTTGGCAGTAACAACCTGTCGAGAAGGATTGAGTTGCTGCACAAGGTTTTCAAAATGGGTGATCCGCTTTGCACAGACTCCAAATTTACTTGCAGTTATTCGTTTTTTACGCAGAAGATGCCAAAGAGTACTTGAACTTTGTGTCAATGTTTTTTTCTCTAGGTCAATTGATGTCTTTGTAGTAACTTTAAGGGAGTCGAATGCTGCTTGCTTATCCTTGTCAAGACATAATTGTATATAGTTGTCAAATCTCTGTCCTGAGTTCTCCAAAGGTAGATCTGGATATACCAGGAAAAAGTCATTGATTACATAATCATTTGAAAGTTTTTGTTGATAAGACAGTACACTTCCCTTGGGAACATTTCCAAATTTGGATAAAACATAATCAGTGTTTTCAAGATCTGACACTGTTGGTGCTATTGATTTCATTAACGGTTCAGGATCTACTCCTCCAAAGTGAGCATTAGTTAGTAATTCATAACTTTTTGATGGAGAGTACAAAGTTGTCTTAATGTATTTAGTGTAATCAGCTGCCATCTGAGGTTTCTTTACTAATACATCTTGGATTTGTTTACATTCAATTTTTCTAGTTCTTGGAATACTCCATCTTTGTACCATACTAGTGCATGTCAAATCGTCTGGTAAGGAAGTTAAACCTAACTGTTTGCAATGGGCCAGGTAAAATAAGAGGCCAATGATATGATGACAAAAACCACCTGCTCCTGCAACACAAGAACACTTCCCAGATATACTTTTGGACAATCCATGGAGTTTTACTTTGACTTCAAGTGAATGTGGAGGTTCACTCTTTCTCATAGACCTGAAGCACTTCCCGGATACTTTAGCTTCATCGGACAAATAGATAACTACGAAATAAACAGATAAATTATTTATAACGCAAAATTAAAAGATAACAATCTAAGTTGAGAAAGCCTGTCTCGATCAAGCCAAGAAAAATGATCGACCGTGCGTGTGATTATATCCGAAAATATCATTTATTATGATAAATATACGATAAAAACCAATCCCCATTACCTTTAATATCATGTAAGTAGCCTGGCTCTGCAAAAAATTTGTATGCTTTTGCCGTACTTTCACATCCCGAAGAACTCTTTGAGTACGCTTCGACCTCAGTGAACGACATACCGGGAAACGAAGTCAAATCCAACGTGCCTGTAGAGTGATGGTTAATGATTAACTAATTAAGAAGTCTGTTTACTTTCACAATGGTATTACATAAAACATAGTACGTCATTTGTTGTTCCATCGGCACTAGAAGAGGTAAGGGAGAAGAAAAAACTAGTAGTTTTCGTGACTGCTTACCTTGTGAGGACGCCATTTTGTGATTGTTTACTTGTGAATCTCGAGACGATTTTGTACGAAAAAGCGGATTTGACAGCAGCCAAAGATTTAAATGTGAGGAAATCAAAGTCGGTATGTACAGAAAAGGGTAGCAATGGTTTAAATTGGTTTGAAAAAAGGATATTAATGACAATGGACGACTTGTAACAATCAGATGTTTTGTTTGTTTTGAACTTTTTATATTTCGCGCCAAGACAGCTTTGCCCTCCAAAATCTCGTTGCTATACGGTAACCAAGCACGTGACCAAGTCCTGCAAACAGCCTATTGAAACACTTGTTTGTTTACATCGCCGCCATCTTGAAGATGATACCACACTTCCCAGAAATCCCCGCGCGCATAAATTATAGCTGGAATGTGCCATTATTATTCAAAACAAGCAATTTTGCCGTCGGCCTCGGCTATCAGTCTTTTCTTGTTCGTTGAGTGAAGAAGCTCAGAGCTTAAAATGATGAATGAAACTTGCCTTGTTATGACTTAAAAACAAACAAATAAATGCTTTATTCGTGTTTTCTTTGTAGAATAGTTGCAATTGGAATGGTTGTAGAGGAGATATCCAGCGGAAGCGTCGGAAGATCTAGCTAAATATATTTTTGTTTTATTTACCGTGAATAAAATTATATTTTGAACATTTCACAACTGCAGTGTATTCAGTTTGAATAATAAATGGGTTAGAGACTTCTAGTTCGTGCTTTACCGGCAAATAGACGCACTTGCTGGCTGTAGAATGAACTCGAAATTCTTCATACTGCACTCGGCTACGCCTCGAGCAGTATTTGAATTCTCGTTCATTCTACAGCCAGCGCGTGCGTCTTTTTGCCGGTAAAGCACTCACATCAGTCTCTAACCCTTAAATATATATATTTTTTTAAATCACTGACTTGACATTTTCATATCAAAAACTATGCAAAACAATAAGTCTAGTACCTAAGACCATTATACATGCCAAATTCTGTTGAATCGTTACCGGCCTAGTTTTGAGTTAACCCCAACCGTAACTTCTTCCCGCCGGGGGTGTCAAAAGTCCTGGTCACGTGACCAATATTATATTATATAGAGGATATTACACGGTGGCACGAAGATATGAAGTTTATCTTCGAGTGGTGAAAATATTTCACGAGTGAGCGCAGCGAACGTGCCATCGTGTAATTTTCTTTTTTTATTATATATAGACATTCGTACTCATCACCACCTTTCTTTCTAACGCCAAGGACAAATTTAATGGACAATTCTTGTAGTTCGCTTGGAGGAATATTTTCAATAACGAAAATATTTTCAATATTCCTGTTCTCATCTTCACTTTCAAGAAATTATTTAATATTTTCACGTTGTATAACGTCTTCTTTTTTGTATTTTCATTATTTTGTTCCTCGCTAAAGACTTCAGTTGACAAACCTGTCGCTCGCCATTTTGACTTCGGTTGCAACACGCATCAAGTGAGCGGGAAAACATCGGAAGTGACGTCATCGATATCCTCACTAGTGAGGATATGGAAAATACGCCACTCGGGTCCCAAGTTTCAAGTGAATTTTACGAGTGATCTATTTTTCAGTAAAACACTCGTGTCTATATAATAAATATATTTATATTGCCTGTGATGCTTCACTGAATACGTACGAGTCGCTGTATTCTATTGGAGTTTCAAAATCGCATCAGTACTGTCCCACATTGACGAAGCATAATTATTGATTCCCTGTTTCCGTCGGTAGACGATTTTAAAGGTCAATGATCCGACATGACCTTTCTCAAGCTCAGCCTGATAACCAGGCTAATGTATTCAGTTCTAAGCCCTCACAGTAATACATTTATTCATCTGTTATTCTTCTAGATTGATCTTGGTGATCCACATGTTCTATGTGCCATCGGAATGCAGGGAACTGGTCAATCGTTTCGAATTGACGAAAGAGCCTTGTCTTACAAAATGTCCTTTTCTATGGATGGACAAACTTGGACCTATTACCCAAAGGATCAGGTATAGTGTACAAATCGTGCAAAATCCCGAGAGGGATTGTTTGTTAAAGGGGGAGGGGGTTTGGGTGTGGGATAAGCGTGTTCATATACACTCATTTCGATAAAGTTAGTCACCCGAAAAGCTTCGAAGGTGAGATCAAGAAGGACCCCATTTTAACCAACCCAGGATCCTCATCGGTCTCACCTTCGAAGCTATACGGGTGACTAACTTTATCGAAATGTATGAGTGTATACAGCTATTTCAAAAAAGGTTGGTGCCAGTTTTGTTGCATCTTGCATCTTGCATACCAAGCCCGAAATGTATTGTGGATCTTATGTAAACAATGTCTGCATGCACATACAGAAGAAAATATGCCGGCTTCATATTGCGAAGATAAAGTTTGGGAAAATTCCCAGAGTCCATATTGTTGTGACCTTTCGCTGACTCCATTCACATTGCCCATAGTGCATTTCGGGCTTGGTATGCAACATGCAACAAAACCTTCACCAACCTTTTTTGAAATAGCTGTATAGTGTACAAATCTTGCAAAAGGGGGAAGGCAGGGGGATTTTTTCCAAAAAACATTTATTAGATTTTGGGCAATTTCAATTAAATTCTTCCCGTGTATTATATGAATGTCTATTGTTGCTTGACTGACTAGGAACTTCCTGGAAACACACAACCTGATTCGTACTATCCCACCACCACAATCGTCAAGAACATATTCCCCGAAGTACAAGTCGCGAAGTTGGTCAGAATTTACCCTGTGAAATACAAAGGTTATAAATCAATTCGAGCAGAACTTTACGGACTTAATCAAGGTATAATATTTGACATTTAATATAATATAGAGGGCAAAATTACTCAGTGCTAATTGGCTCATGAAGGAGGGCTTTTTTTCCTTAATTGAGGGCATGGTTGCTTGATACTGATTGGTCGATCGCTACATTACGCTCAATCAGTTGGAAACAAAATATCGCATTTCTACGCCGTAGAAGTGCTGTGCCATCAAATAACTTAATTTTATCGCAATTCAATCAATGTTGATAAATAAAACAGCAAAAGTTGGTTGTTTTTCTGTAAAAACCGCGATCATTGAAAAGTTCAGAGAGCGCGCGCTCGTACGCCATCATGACGTCATTTCGAATCAAATCAGTGAGGACACGCGCTATATTTGGTTTGAATTTTGCCCTTTATATCATAAACAAGTATAATCGCATGGTTCTTCACGGGCCCATGCGATTACCTATACACCCTATGCAATACTCGATTTCTGTACTTTGCATACATTTGCAAAAACTGAAAGAATTACGAGTTTTAACTTAAAGTAAAGGTAAAATAATAGATTGAAAGATCATCCACAGTTTAGTAATTACCCCAAAAGTGCATTAATTAAAATGAAGTCATCATAAAGTAGTAAGCGTTTGAAAGATGCAAAATACATGGAAACGAGGCATTTAGGGTCAAAGTCCGGTTTCTGGTACAAATCTTTGTAATTTCAAATCACTATAACTTTTCAAGATTGCATAGTATACAGCCCTAAAATTTGGCATGTTCATTATTGAAAACACTCTCTTCAAAGAGATGGTCAGATATTGCTGTAATATATTCCCAATAACAAAGGAAATCAGATTTTACGATTCTACCACTGATTTATGCATAAGGTCTATATGAATTATTTTTAATTAATAATAAGCAATTATTGGACGAGGTTGAGCAAAATATCTTGATTTGTCGGTGGCGAGCAGAATAATTCAGTATTTGCCGATGACGTATTTGCCGATGACAGAATACTTGATAAAGTTGTGCATTCCAACACACCATGCATTACATGCAGCGCCTGACTACCTTCCGAGTCCCGTCCGAGTATGATTATGGGCATTGTCACACAATTGTATTATATTATTATATTATCATACTCGAACAATGCATGGTGTGTTGGAATGCACAACTTTATCAAGTATTCTGTACAATAGAGATGCATGACAAAGAAAACATAACACAAATAAGATGCGGTTGTCATACTCTAGAAATGGGCATGCAAAAGTCTTCGGATTTGAGAATAATATTTGACCGTGTTAAAGTGTTTCAATGAACTTGAAACTTCAGGGTTATTGAATGTGCTATCTAAACTAATTGACTTGGTAGTTAGAGAAAAAAAATTCATCACCGCATTTTTCAGTTTTACCCCTTTCAGTAAAGACAAGTGAAATCTTTGACAAAAGACAAAATGCATATCTTTACTGGAACTCGTATTTTTCGAAATCGAATGAAGCGATTTCCTTCCGTTTACTAAAAGGAATCCCGAAAAGGTTGCGGAACAATATGAGCTCAAAAGAAGTTTACTTAAAGTCCATAAAGCGAAGTTTTCGGGCACCCGACACAATTGTTTAGGATTGTTTACAAATTCGCTACCAAAAAGTTCCGATTCGATCTATTTGCAAACGCTTCCATAGAAATCATCGAAACTTCGTAAACTTGAAGACGACCATGTGAACTTTATGTCTTGAAGACAATTTTTTAAACAAAACTCTACACTCTCTGAAAATCGAATTTATTCAAAAAGCGTAATAACGTCATTTTGGCGCTAGAATAACTCCGATCATGATGAAACATATATCATGGCAAACTTTAATCTATCTCTAGACTTGGTATAAAAATTGATTTTAAATTAGTTTGTCAGCAGCAACGTATTTTCCGTTCAAACATGGAAGGTAACGCCACCTAAAAACCCAGTCCAGCCACCTTAAGTTACTACGTTTCGATGACATCCTGTCATCATTATCAAGTAAAGTGAGATGAATAATGAGTAACATATAAGTTACGTACGACATTTACATAATTAACATAAGAATAGTGTTCAATGTTCAAAAGTATTTGTTGAACGCCATTGAACATTGAACACTATTCTTATGTTAATTATGTAAATTTCGTACGTAACTTATATGTTACTCATTATTCATCTCACTTTACTTGATAATGATGACAGGATGTCATCGAAACGTAGTAAACTTAATATCACTAGTTTTTCTCCTTAAATAAATATCATATTAATATATATTAATATTATTATTATTATATTATTGTTATTAATTATTATAAAGATTATTGGCATCATTATGTATTTTTGGGTTCTTGCTATCTGATGAAGTTAGTAATGAAACCTGTAAGACTCAACTGACACGGGCCGGGAGCCGTCCATGCACGAACGTCCTCCACTTCTGCCTGAAAGTGCAGAATTCCTCCTTTGATCTCCACTGCACACACAGCGGTATACACAGTCCCAAGGTCAGCTTGCAGAAATTCTAGTCTACTGTACCAAGGAAGGCAGCTCCAGCCTATCTTGCTTGTAAACCGAGCCTCGTGTGGCCTCCCCTTTGGCCGGGTGAATGAGGATGCTGAGAGAAAGCGCTCTCAAGCATGTGTTACACAACAGAATCACTGATTTAATCCGATACTATGAATTGCTGTATATTCTCAAACACTTCTAGATAAGCTAAGTCAATACCATTAAGACTTTAGTTCCATTATCTCTAGAACCAGATTGTATTCCAGATCATGCAATTTCTTATAATCTTATCATTTAGTCTCCTCCTATTTTGGCATAGACCACACATAATTATCTACCACACCCTAAGACACTATACTTCGTCAGAACTTCTTATTCCTATTTTCCACTTACAATATTTAGACACAATCAGATAACTTATAATTATTACTATCCAACAGTGTAACTTTGTTGCAGTGTTGCAGAAGTTAACTATCTAGAATCTTTAGATTACTTGCACAACTTAGCTGCGTATTTGATGATTGTAATCTAGAAGCACATAGGATATAGCCAATCACAACCCTAGATTATACTGACATTGATATAATGATAGACAATTAGTGCGTCACTATAAAGGTGACCGCACCACAACTTGTAATTAGTCCTAGCCAGCCAGAGCTTGATTAAACAACGATTCCTACCACCTCTACCGAGAGCCTCCCTTAACACATGTTAAGGCCTGGGTTTTGGGTAAAATACTCAAATGTGCCTTAATTGCGTTTGGAACAGAAAAATAAAACGATTTTCGGATTTTCAATTTGGGGAGACGGAGACAAAAGGTACCAAAGTTATTTTTGTGTTTTTACCTTTGTTTTAAGAGGATATTTATTTCAACATATCGCGTAATCTCCGCCAAAAGCGCCAAAAACCAGCCCTTTTGAACAGTTTGACTTTTGATTTTCGCTTTGCATGGTTAACACTCTAATTTTATTCTAACTAAGCACAAACTATTAAAAACAAAGTAAATTGTCTGTTTAAAGCTATTTTATATTGGCGTTGTATAAAGCCATTTTCCTGCTTTTTGTTTCAAATTTGAGGTAATTCAGGGGAAAACATCAGCAACAATAGTAAATATACAGATCTAGCCCATGTGGACAGTTTTCAAATCAAATTTTCACTTTGGGTTAACACTCTAATTTCACTTTTACCGGTCAAAAACCATCACAAATAACTTGAACTCTTTGCTAAAGCAGTTTTAGCCTTGTACAAAACGTATTTTCCAGCCTATTGGTTTTTGGCGTTCAATACGCGCGTTCGTAAAAAAAATATTATCTTAATGTCCTTATTATCATAACCATCATTCGTTTTAAAGGAGATATTATGTAAAATAGGCCACATGACTAGATATTTTCTATTACGTAGGTAAATATCTCCTTAAATGAGAATGATGGTCCAGGTGTTAATATAAGGCAGATTCATAATAAAAACACAAAAATAACTTTCGTGCCTTTTGTCTCCGTCTCCCCAAATTGAAAAACGTGATTTGTGACGTAACTGGTCACGTGACCAATCCCTTATCTTGAAATACGTACCAAAATGTTAAGTTTCATGAGATATATTACATGTATGTAGCCGAAAATCGTTTTATTTTTCTGTTCCAAACACAATTAAGGCAAATATAACGGTTTAGGGGAATTATTTTAAATTCCCATGGCCAGGCCTTAACATGCTTGAGCTGTTGGGGAACTTGGAGGGTTCGTCTAGACCATCAATGGTGGAACTTAAGTTATTGTTGTTGTTATAGTTATGTTGCTGTTGTTGTTGTTGTCGTTATCATTATCTGGATTTTCTCGATATTCTCGGCTTACAGTGTGGAAGCAACCACTTGGCGTTGAAACTGGACCAAGCAGAACTAAGATCGTCGACATGGAAATGTCAGCTACCAGTTTTCGTGACAGAGAACACATTGCTCCTAATGGTCGTTTGTATGGTGAGAACTCCTGGTGTTCTGAAGCCAATGTTGCGTCCTATCTCCAAATTGATATGCGTAGTTCTAAACAACTGGCTGGCATAGCGGTACAGGGAGATAGTTCTATGTCAAAATGGGTGACGGAGTATAACATTGAATATGGATACTTTACTAACGAAATGTATACCATTAAGGTAGGATGGAATCATGTATGAAATCGAATGACTGACTGAATAAATAACTCTGAAGGAATGAATGAATGGATGAATGAATGAATGAATGAATGAATAAATGAATGAATGAATGAATGAGTGAATAATGGATGAATGAATAATGGGTGAACGATGGGATGAAGATTGTTTCTAGAAATACATATGCCGTCCACCAATTTTAAAATTCTACTTTAAGGGCATCTCAAACAAGTTTGCCAAATCAAATGACGTTATAGTCCACTGGCTCGCAAACCCTATCGGAGCTCGATATGTACGAGTTATACCAACAGCGTCCAACGAAGTAAACAATAGTAGTGCTTGCATGAGGATAGAACTCTATGGCAATCTGGGTAAGTGTTAAGAAGAAGAAAAAGGATTTCAACATTTCATTTAGCACTCGACCTTGACTGACAAACAGAGATGGTCGTAGGAATCATTTTGGTGAGTTAACGCATTAGATGTCCAGCTAAAGAGTGACGTACAGTTCATTGTGGCTTACACCTAAAGTCGCGTACGATTCGGAAGTGCATGTCAAAACGCACCCTTAGGCTTAGCCCTAGCTTAGTTTTGAGCCACTTAAGGACGTTCTCGGGCAAAAAGACTATCCGTGTTTTTCCCCCTGAAACTTCGCATGGTGAAATAAGATCATTATAGAAGCTAAATGAGCAAATAAAAATTGGGGATCACCGACTTCGCTATGGAGCCAGATTGGTCGAGAATGACAGGTATTTTTTTTGTAGAAAAACTAAACGGCATGCAAAAAGTTTCTTCAAATGGCTATCTAAGAGATTATAGAATAAAATCATGTACAAATATTTGTGAATATATAGAAACAACCTCTAGTTTTTGGCTCATATTTACAGTCACCACGTAGCCATCGACGACTCTTTCGCGTGAAAGTAGGTAGTCCAGTCCCGGACTCACTTTCTATCCGCTCCGACAAGCTGAAGTCGCGGAGGAAAGAGAGTCCAGTATAACTTGCATGCGCATGGCAGCTTAGCAGCCAATCAGATCGGAGCTGAATGGACCAAATCGACTAACACAATGTTTACATCAGTTCTTTGACCCATTTCAGATCTTTTGGGAATACGGTTCTTTGTCTGTTGTGATTTCGAATTCAATAGACATTTCAACAGCATTGATATGGAAATCGATGGAAATGTTTTTTGCAAAAGTTTTGAATTGGGTTAAATAATGTAAACATTGCGCCAGTCAGCCGATTTTGTCTATTTTCAGAGCCCGCGCAAATGTAATATGGCCAGTGATATGCTTACCTCACGTGGAGCTGTCAAAATAAAATGGAATGAATTATAATGGCTGACAGCGCGTACAGATTTTAAAATAAAGAATAAATCAGGGACTTTAATTCCAAAGCCCGACTCAAATTAACAAAAACATCCGGCTTCCCGGAGCTGTTCAAACTTTAGAACAATATTATAATTACTCTTTGCGAGGGAAAACTTCACGGAATCGATGAAATTCTTCCCAAAATTCGACTGATATCACTCTTACAGAACTGAGAAACTGCGCAATATAAATATTAAATTATTAAACTAGGATTTACTGGAGCCTCCGCCATTTTGAACATCAGACAGGCTTTGTAACCAGGCGACCACCACATATGTGTGGTGGTCGCCTGGCTGCTAAGCTGCCATGCGCATGCAAGTTATACTGGACTCTCTTACCTCCGCTGTCGGAGCGGATAGAAAGTGAGTCCGGGACTGGACTAGAAAGTAGGTTGAAGTTTACATTTAAATTCGTGTTTTTGTCAAAATCTATCCATGTTTTTTACTTTAAATTTCGTGCATGGGGAGCTTTTATGATTCTTTACTTTGTAAAATCACACAATAAAAAATGGGGGTCACCGATATCGTTCTCGAAAGGTTCTTAAAGGAATAGCTCGCGACTCAGTAAAGTCGCTGGTTATGTTTTAATTTGTCGTTGAATGAGCCAGATTGTAAAAGATAAAGACATTAAAAAAAATGTTCATCTTTCAGCTCCACCTACTGAAATGATCAGCTCAGAAAAGGTTGGGAACTTAATCGCTCAACCCGGCTCCTTCGTCACCGTCAATTGCACTGCCTCTGGTGACAACGCTGTGCATATAGAATGGTTTGTTGGTGGGCGTAACGTCACTAACAAGTCACGTGGTAATACCTACGTCAACGAGACGACAACAAGTCAGCTACAAGTCAACTTTACCAGCATTGCCGATGTGTTATCCAACTACAAGTGTGAAGAAGTGGAGAACTTTCGATTGAGATGCAAAACAGAAGTTACATGTCAAGCTGTACGTGAAAATGCTGATGGTGACAAGAAAGACTACGTGATTGAAATCATTATAGGTAATGTAAACCTAATGACGTAGTAAAACGAAAAGGATGTTGAAAAGGATGCGTACTTGTTGGCTGAGTAGATGCGGAAACTGATCTGTTTTCAGAAATCAACTCCGGGTCCGTGTGGGTTTTGTGATCCCCTCACTTAACTTTGCCCACTGTTTTTTTTCCCATACCGGTCATAAGATAAACATTTTTTTTTAACTAATTCATATTTGTGACTGTATTAAAGAGACAATCGATACCATCGTAGTGATCTTTTGAATTATTGATTTTCCAGCTCGATTCTTCAACTCAGAAATGCTTGGTAACTTGACAACTCAACCTGGCTCCTTCGTCACAGTTAACTGCGTTGCTTCTGGAGGCAATTCCGTGAACATGAAATGGCTTGTTGGTGGTCGTGACGTCACGCACATGTCACGTGGTAACACTCAAGTCAATGGACAAACAACCAGTCAGCTACAAGTCAACTTTATCAGCATTTCAGATCTGTTATCCAACTACAAGTGTGAAGAAATTGAGAACTTTCGATTGAGATGCAAAACAGAAATTACATGTCAAGCTGTACATGAAAAGAAAGACCACGTGATTGAAATTATTATAGGTAATGTAAACCTAATGACGTAGGTAAACGAAACATATGTTAAACAAATTATGTACTTGTTGACTGAGTAGATGCGGTAAAATCTGTTGTCAGAAATCAACTCGGTCCGTATACGGGTTTTGTGGTACCCATCACGTGACTTTGCCCAATGCTTTTTAATTATAGAGCGCATGCACTCACGGGTGCACTGACGGGTCCGAATTCATAATGGCGTATTGTTAGTTTGGCAATAAGATACGTTTCTGGTACAAATGATCACTGTCATATAAAACAGTACCTAGAAATAAACTTTCTTGGAAAGCTTCTCTGCTGTAGACAAAATATAATCGGAGTTATGACAGATCATAAATAGAGAGTTTTGTATGTATTTTTCAAGTGAGTCCTCACCAGCCTCGTTTTGGTGCAATTTCACAATTTCAAATGTTCATATCTTCTCAAGAATTTATTATTTGGTTTTAAAACACACACATAGTATTTAGATGATCACATTCTATCATATCAAATATTTACTTTTCCAAAAATGATATTGTTTTGGCTTTTATGCAAATTAGAATCAGCCATTATGAATTCGGTCTATGTTTTCACTAATTCATGTTTGTAACTGTATTAAAGAGACAATCGATACCATTGTAGTGATCTTTTGAATAATTCATTTTCCAGCTCGATTCATCACCTCAGAAACGTTTGGTAAATTATCCACTGAAATACCTGGCTCCTCCGTCACAGTTAAATGCGTTGCTTCTGGAGGCAATTCCGTGAGCATGAAATGGATTCTTGGTGGTCGTGACGTCACAAAAACATCACGTGGTATTACTCACGTCAATGGACAAACAACCAGTCAACTGCAAGTCAACTTTATCGGCATTTCAGATCTGTTATCCAACTACAAGTGTGAAGAAGAGGAGAACTCTCAGTTGAGATGCAAAATAGTAGCTACTTGTCAAGCTGTGCGTGGAAATGTCGAAGGTGTCAAGAAAGACCACGTGATTGAAGTTGTTGTTCCCCCGAAACTTACTAAATCCGCTGCAAAAAGTATTGTAGCAACGTGCGCTCTAGTTGTTGTTTCTCTCGCGACAGGATTACTAGGAATGTTCTTCAATGTAGTGTGAGCCCGACAGTATGTGTTTTCCAGACTGTTTGATTCACATGCGTGAGCCTATCCTCCTGCTTGATATTGTGATCAGTTCTAGCACCTGGCTCTAGTGGGAAGTTCATAAAATTCTGTCCATTCTTTGTCTACTCGTTACCAGTTCTAAACGTTATTACTTTGTGATCCAAATGTTGATTGATGTGCACTATAGTAGTGGTGTAACAGATATGACATTTCACAAGCGATTCCTTATGTTTAGGAACGGGTATCCCATAACTGCAAAAAAATATGTAATTAAATTTGGTAAAATGTAGAATCTGGAATAAACGACACTGGAGCATAACTAGTTGATGTGTGAGTTTATCAAGGACTTTGGAGCCCGCCACGTATTTGGGAAAGTTTGATATAATAATACTTTCGATCAAAGGCATTGTCATACATTTAACAGATATACAGTCAATGTCATTAACGTTGTCCAGCTAAAGAGATTCATACTACAATAAATGTCACGTGTCTCATAATATATTCGTTTTGCGCGCGCGATATGAGCAATTATTGTTTTTACCACAATCTATGAATTTCTCGCATTTTGATTGGTCGAGAGCCGTG
This sequence comes from Actinostola sp. cb2023, assembly GCA_033675265.1. NCBI lineage: Eukaryota > Metazoa > Cnidaria > Anthozoa > Actiniaria > Actinostolidae > Actinostola > Actinostola sp. cb2023. Next base: position 57,434 of record JAUJYZ010000986.1, on the reverse strand, counting down.
GTAAATTTTAATTTTGGCAAACGAAAAACATCATGTTTTCAACTACATATTTAATAGTGACTAAGAGTACATACCGAACTGACTATCGTAAACCACAACCATAGTTCGTAGCAAGCCAAATATTTCATCAGTTGCAGCTACATTCTCCACAGTTTGTTCTTCGTTCAAGTAAAAACTGCTAGATCTATCGTATCGATGCTTATAGATTCATTTGCATTTGTTGACTTTTGGACACTCTGATAATAAAGCCATCATTTGAGAAAATCCACAGATCATCAAAGATTCCGCTGAAGTACTGTTCTCTAACGTTATTTCATATTGTTCAAGACATGTTCACCACGACCTCGTGCTTTTCTCCATTGACTACATTTTCCAGATTTTAGTCTTTAGAGTATTTTTCGGCTTTGTTGACTGTCAAACGGCATTTTTCAGATTTCACGCAATGACCAGGCAAAAGGTGAAGCTTTCCCCACTGATAAATAATTCTCTGAGAGTTTCTTTCAGACTTGAAAACTTTGATTTTGAACTGATTTTGGCTGATCCCCGAACCAAATTTGAAAACTGATTTCACAAGCTTGCAAGTAGCATTCACATGGTTTGCTTGTCAAAATCCAACCAATCAAAACGGCAAGATGTTTGTTTACAAATTCCATCAACCGATGAAAAAGCGAGAAAATTATATACCATGATCGAGCGATCTGCGATGTTTTTGAGCAAGAGTTCGTTCAGAGAACGAGTGAGTACAAATTTTGACCATGTCATGACGTAATATCGTGGCAAATAAGAGGACATACCACGGCTAGCCATCGTAAATTAGTTAAAGGAGCACTCTCACAGGTAATGCATTGCGCGCCGTGTTATTGTTTACATACGGGATACTACTTAGATTTGACAAGAACGCACGTGAAAAGTACACGTGAAAAGTTCGCCTTTCGAATTCCGATACGGATCAGCAATGGCAAGTCCGGAGTTCTCCAGAGAATCTCTTCCTTCTCGTGTGGTAAGTAGAAATCCTCCATTTTCGTATCATACGAAAATGGCGCTGAGGGGTTCAAGGCGCGCAATGCATTACCTGTGAGAGTGCTCCTTTAAGGACGTGCATGTGGAGCCGATATATTTCATACTTTGAATTATATCAGCTCCACGTGCACAATAATAGCTTGTTTCATAATAATAGACATATGGAGATATTTTAATGCTTGTAAATCACAGTTTACATGGAGAAAAATCTGCGAATATTCAAAGTAGGCTTGATCGGATATCCAAACATCTTAAGCATTTTACCGAAAAAAAGCTACATTTCTTATAGCTTATTCACTGTGTTGTCTTCGTCCAACTACAAACAGAGCATTTTAAGATTAATACTTCCAACCCATTAGACATAACAACACAGTTTTGTGGAGTAATGGGGAATGGGAATTAGGTCTCCATCTGCTGCAGCAGATCCATGCTCACGCATAATTGGCATACTGGTCAGTGCATGACAAAGAGAGGTGATAATCCTCTCTCCAGTGATATCCCTCGGGTCGCCGGGGTGTAACTCACATACTACCCCTACCGATGATAATCCCCTGGGTCGCTGAGGGGTGTAACTCACATACAACCCCTACTGAGGGTGATAAGGGTGTAACTCACATACAACCCCTTCATTGATAATAAACCATAAGTCTATGGGGCAAAAGTGACCAGTATGGGAGCAACTAATCCCCACAAATACACAGAGTGTATTCCCCATAGACAAAACCAAAAATAAAACAAGGATAATAATTAATTAGAACATTATTCCTGAATAACCAGAACGAATGTGAAAATGATGAACTGCTGCCAAATAATAGAACTGTTTACAGGACATTCAGCCCATGCCCTTGTTATGTACGTCGCTGCACAGAATCAGTGCAGAAATTCTTTCGACCAACCACCCAGTGCCCCATATCGGCAGTAAGATGAACTGGACATCGGTGCCATCTGAAGCCTCTTGTATAGTGGCTGTAGGTTCTGCAAGCAAAATTAAATTCGCAGCCAGTAGGGAATGCAGACCCAATGCATTATAATAAACAGAGTACCTGTATAATACTGTAGCGGCGGAGGCTACATAATGGTTTTACATAAATTTGACAGAGAAATCAAGGTGTAAATATGTGTGTACATATGTGAGGAACTTAGTAGGACTTTGAATTGGTCAGCAGGTTCTCTACTTATAGAAATAAAATGTATTTCAACACTGTCTTAATATGTACAGTGTTAACTACGTTAAACAGCCGTTTTTAATACTTAAGTATAAGAATGATAGTGCTGAACCGCAGTGCAAGCAAAACCGTAATGGGATTAACCAATTAAAATTCTAAGTTCGGATTGGCTGAAAAGAAATCTGGCATATTTCCCGCGTTATTGCAATATACTCTCCGAAAACTTCTAAATCTGGAAGTAGACCATTGTATCGGCCATTTCACAGAATTTTACGAAAATCGACCGTGGGCATTTGCTTCAGTCGAAAAGATATCGAATTCCACACCTCAAGCCACATGGCAACAAAGGATGGCCTCGTGCTGCGATGCCCTTGATCATCCAGAATATCGCTATATTACCTTTTAAAGCTGTTTAACGAAACAAATCTTTTCTGTAATAGTTTAAAATCAGTTATAAGTACGTGGAAGGTTTCAAATTAATCGAGCATGACGTGTTGATCAGTGTACCAAAGGTCACCAAACTAGAATATCCTTCGAGACTATTGATCTCCTTTGTCGCTTTGTCGCGATGGGAGAGCTGTGGCAATCAAGTGCCAAATTATTTATGAATTCTCATTCTCAATATTCGATGCTACGAAGCATTATTGCCGCAAAATTTGAGAAGTAGTGAAGGGATTTGGTAGATTTATGCAATATCTAATATATGGCAAACAAAAATGAAAATCAAAGCTTGATGATGATGATCTACTTTGTCATTCAGATGAATTCCATTGCTCAGATAAATGTTGGTGCAGAAAAAATAGTATGAACATATCATGGCTAGGATACATCACGGCACGGTCACAGCACGGTACCACGACACGGTCCCGGCACGGTCCCGGCACGGTCACGGCACGGTCACGGCACGGTCACGGCACGGTAATTATCAAATGACCACAAATTTGACAGAGAAATCATGATGTAAATATGTGTGTACATAGACTACTATAGCCTCCTTATAGCAGCCGCCCTTAGTTTCGTCGCGCAAGGCTGATATAAAACTTTCACATCTAGCCCTCTGGAAATTCAAATCGGTGGAAAGTTGGTTGAGACGTTCAGATCTTTGAACAAAGTTTTCAACCGACGATGACGTACAAAAGTACAGAGAGTGTCACGTCCATACCAGACCACGAGGTATACGCGGGGCCTCTTAGAATCTATCCTCAACGTTGAAATTGCACATAATAATATGACAATCCCGGAAATATTTGCTCCTATATATATGTACTACAAGTGTGTAGAAAGGAATACTTAACTCTGATGCGAAGAAACTGCTCCGTGGTAAAGGATTCAGCGCCCGACGTGGTGTCGCCGTCCTGTTGTAGGTTGCCGGGTAAACGCTCGGTTCGGTGTTCTGGTTTGGTTGTGGACGTTGTAGTGATGGTGGTGTTCTTTCAAAACACTCCGCATAGAAGATCGATCCCGTAACTTGAGAGCCAATTAGTCTTTGTTGACGAGCTTCAGGCTATTGCCGAAGGCATCGATCCCGTTCTGTCGGCATAAATATCAGAGCTCTGTACCGCCACGTGTAACGCTTGATCGGGTTTTTGCGTGACGTTCTTGGCGGAGTTTGAGCCGAATATGGCATTTACATTTACGGGCTTTCAATGAGTGTCTTCAGCGCTTGGAGTTGCTCCTCTTTAAAGTCACATTCAATCGATGCAGCTCACGAAGATCTGAACAGGCATGGCATTCAAAACCGCGTGGTCGATCAATTATCATCAACGGTTGTGATCGTCGCCAAAGTACGCGTAGCAGGCATACAGTTCAGTACAAACACAGTTTAGGAAGAAATATCCACTCCAACAATATGAGATTAAAATAGAACTAGAGAATAAATCTTGTGTACCGCAAGCTGACTCAATGTAGAATTACGTGTATATCGATAGCTGTTTTGATCGGAATGAATGACTGCAATCGACAACGCAAACATGCCACAACATGGACTGACAGCCTGGCATGCTGTGACATGATTGGCTGGTGCAATTAAACCATGCCAGGACATGTGATACCATAAGTGACCCTTGTACCCTTGTAATTGTCCTAATAGTATATTGCATTACAGTGTTTACTTTGAACAAAGCCTGCTTTGTTGCTGGTCAATTATTAGTTTACATTCCATTGAATCTAATATGCGTCCATTTAATTAAAGCTAATGGTTGTATTATTAACTTTAATTTATATGAATATAAATTGGCTATAAACTAGACGCCCTATGTGGTGTTCACTTGGGCTACTGTATTTTCGAGAACTATTACACTCGTTCTCAGTAACACGCGCCCAAAGCTACATTTGTCTCGACGACAAAGTTGACTTTTGGTGGACGTCAATCAAAGAGTTTCCATGACAATCACAGCACATTTCCACGTGCATATCCCATTTGACGTAAAATAAAGTTCCGGATAGACCTTTTGCGAATAAGACATGTGTCCTATGTTCCAGGACGTCCTAGTTATCAGGGCACGTGGACAAAGATAATGAGCATGCAGATTAACTGAAGCATGCTTATCACCCTAGGAATACAGTGCTATTGTTGATATGCATACATACACTTCATTGATACTAGCTATTGTTTTGTTTTTTTAATGAATGAATGAATGAATAAATGAATAAGTGATGATTGAGCGATTCATAATTTATTTTTAACTAGTAGCAATAAAGTTAATTCATCAGAAATCTTCGTCTTCTGTTGCTTAAACAAGCAGTCAGGTGAATTACAATGGAAATAAATGCTCGTTTATGTCTCCAACGACCAGAAATACAACGATAGGTTTAAAAAAATCCAATGGCATGTTCTACTTTAACTCGACATCTTCGTAGTTCTCTGTTTATCCTTTGTAGCCTTGCATTTCCTCTGATTTGATTCCTCTTTTTGGGCCTCACAATAACTGGATGGGGAGGATAACCAAGGTCTGCAAGAATATGACATCCAGCAGGCAAAGGAAGGTCGCCCCCTGGACCAACACTTGGCATCATATTAAAACAATTGGTGTCGTTTAAGTGACCAGGATATCTATGTATAATATGAAATGCACATTTCAGTTTGCTAAAATATACCCTACTAGTTTTGTACAATATATTTCAACTTACGCTGCCGAGCAATGAACTATCATGCCATCTGGTGTAACAATGAGGTGGCTAGCCATAAAATGTTTTTTCTTGTCGCCACGATAGAAAAGAGATTGTCTCCGTGATGGTCGCCATATCGCATGGGTAGTGCCGTCAATTATTCCAACACAAGTTGGAAACTTTTTCCAGTGATTTTGCCAGCTTCGCCATTCATTTGCCGTTGGCCATTTAATTTCGTTGACAAAAACCTCCAGCATTAATGGGATAATGTCCTTGACGCTTCTGCTTACATAAGTAATGTCTACACTGAACATACTTGCGAGGGTTTGTAAACGCGGGTATCGTCTTAGCCATATCATAGTTAGAAGTATCCTGTTTCGTATTGTTAGTCGTTGAATTCGTAGCCTAGCAGCATTACGACGTTGGAAGGCCAGTATCGGTAGTCTCATCCTTATCACAATCTCTTGAAATGTTTCTATAGTTTCTCCGGTTAGATACCAAAATTTAATTGGCGAATTTGTAATGACAGAGTAATAATCACTGCCACCGTTCATTCATCTCAGGGCCAAAGACGCCTAAACGATCCAACACATTCAGTGGATATTCATCTAAAACCTGAACTATTAACATTATTATGAAACAAGCCATACTAAAAATTTCAAAAGGAAAAACGGGGTAGCGTTTATAATTCTGAATTTGGTACAATAACACAATAATCATTGATATTTCAGCAAAGAAGAACGGAAAAGGTGGTGGTTGCATACTTGCTTATGTTGTTTGTTTCACGGTATGCAGGAGTTCACGGAAAAAACTAGTAGGTAGATATTTCATTGCCCACAAGAATGCATGAGGTTGTGCACACTCGCAAATAGTTGAATACTCGGTTTCTCAGGTTTGATTTCCTAAACTGCGAGGCGGTTGTGTTTCATGCATTCTAGAACACCATGACACCTCAAAAATAATGAGAACCTGCTATATCAGGCCCCTTGAGATATCATACCCATAATTGTTAGAATCACCTACATAGATAATCAAACCCTTCCACAAGTTGTGATGAATTCACATCTTTTTTTTGCTTAATAAAATCCCACGATTGTGAAAACAGCATTCACCGGTTAATCCGAGTAACAACTTTTTTAGTATAAATAGAACACCACGCGTTCAGTTCAGAGAGAGAGTACATGCAGTTCAGCTTTTCTCAGTGATCATGGATTCGAAACGAAACATATTCCTTGAAGCAGCAATGACTGGACGTCCAGTTGTCGTTACACCGGCAGATATAGAAGAGGAAGCCGCCAACAAGCAGCGAACTGCTCAGAAAATGAAGAAACTGGTTCCTGCATCTCAGACAAGCAAAAAGGTTAAAGAGCACTCAGCGGATAAGGAGACACTAATAATAAAACAAGCAATAGGCAATGTTGGTCGCCTTCCCAGCAAAGTTCTCAGATATGTTGAGATGATGGCGAGCCACTTATCAGAAGTCGATAAGTGTTATTATTCAAAAGTGGGCAAAACGGGCGCCCCGTCGAGACAAGCGGCCATGAAACGAATTTCTAGAAGGATAAAAAACATGTAAGTATATTATTGCTTTTCATAGTATGTATCCCATAATGTGTACAGACTATCGGCTTTTACCTAAATCAGTGTTATTCTGAAAAATTCTAAATCGTTTTGCCAATATAGTGATAAGAGAGAAAAGACCAGTTCTCATTCTGTGAACCAGTCAAATCCTGGCCCCTCCACGTCGAGTCAGTCTTCAAGTGGTGTAAACTTAGCCGAAGAAGTATATCAATCTAGCACTGACGACGATGATGAATCGGACGCCGATAAGCTATATATATATAAACCAGGCAAACAACGAAAAGAGGGTAGCACATCAAAATGGCTTCAAGACACTGACGCAAGGGAGAAACAAAAAAATGACGATGATAAATTGATGGATTCCGATTTAGATGGAAGTGATCAAGGTGGGCAACTGTTCATTTTGCTTAATGCTCATTTCATTTGTCATACATGTGATAAGATAGTTTTTTGTTATAAACCTCGGCTCATCCCAACCCTATGCTGTCGCTGATGTAAAGCTGGGCAATATGGGAGACTAGAAAATATGGAAATTCCGTCTTTTAACTTGTAGTGATTTTTATTCTAGACACCGCCCCAAGAAAAAAGAAAAAGAAGACAACGAAGTCAAAGATGGACAGTGTCCTGGACATGCTTCCAGGAATGATGGAGAGCGTCAAAGAAGCCGCTATCGCCCATAAGAAAGCTGTCGCCAAGTGGCAGAATATATCAGATTCTGATTAAAGATTATTTTAAAAATATATTCAATATAAACTGAATAGTTGGTGGGTTCAGTATTTTTGAAATCTCAATATGCAAATTAGATGGCGTATATATACTAAGGAATTTGCCATAACGTATTTTGACTTTTTCAAGAATAACTTATTTTTTTAAATGGGGAAAAAGTTATAAAATCATTTATAAAATCATTTATAAAGACTGTGAAAATATTCTGTAAGTTTTCAAATGTCAATAATCGGCACAAGGGCGTTTTTGTATAATAAATGATTCCTGGGTAGACGTCATCAAATTTGCATATTGAGATTCTCATAAACGCAAGGTTCAAATCACAAAATACTGAACCCTCCAACTATTCAGCTTATACTGAATAGATTTTTAAAACAATCTCACAGGGGTGATAGGCACTTTAGGTATCAGTAGACCTAGCTTCTTTCAGATTTTTTCAGTACCAATCGATAGCTCGGCCTGAAATGAAACGGCTACACTTTTAGACATCATTCACAGCGGACTGTTTGTATTTACGGCACAAATCACAAAAAAAAGCACTACTGGTTGCAAAGGCCTATACTGATACCTTAAGTTTATACTATGTCAAATTTCATTATGATTTTTTGAAATGGAATAAAACTATATTTTCATACCGGTATGTTGGTATGTCGACTGTTCAGCAATATAGTTTAAATAATCATAGGAAGGCGTCAATATTGCTTGGATTTTATTGTGCTTAACACAAATACTAATTCAACTATTCTGTCTTTGGACGGTGTATTCAAAATTATCATTGTAAGCCGTGTTTGTGAATGCCAGCTGATATTCAAACGACACTATTTTCACTAAAACTGCTGCCAAGCGTGACTATTTCCTTGTGCGATTTTTTTTTAACTTCGTGAACGGCCTTTTAAAGTCCCTAGTAATGTTCTAAATCTAAATCTTTAATCTATAAAGGTTGCCCATCGGTACAGGTATATATGTTCTGACGAGGTAAGAAGGAAATTAAATCTAATGTCTGTTGTTAAGAAGGAAATTATTCGAGCCGAAAAATCACATAACAACACAGGTTCAAACATTGACAACAAAATATGTTGTTACGTGACCTTATTTACGTGATTTCGGCTCGATCAATTTCCTTCTTACCTCGTCAGAACATTATTAGGGACCTTTAATGCCGTTCACGAAGTTTAAAACAAATCATACGAGGGAATAACGTTTGGCAGCAATTTTAGTGATAATGCTAATGTTGAATACACCGACCGTAAAAGAATAGTTGAATTATTATAAAATCCAAGGAATACGTACATTGACGCGGAGGGAGCGAGTTCAAAATTACTGCAAACCGGTCAGTAATATTATAGTTTTTATATCGTTCTATTTCACATATTAAAGTTTGTAGCACTAGACACGACTCTATATACTTATATTCTGAATTCTATTGTCTATAACCATTCCCACGTTCCTGAATGACAATGCCCTGACATAAGTGGGACATTCTGGTACATAGGACACATGTCTTATTCGCAAAAGGTCTGATTGTCCTCAATCACCCGGCGAATGAGTCGAATTTCGGTTGCTAAATGAGGAACAATCAAAGCTGCATGTAGACAGATAAACAGAAGCAGTTCACATTTAGAAAATGGCATTTTCTTTACCTGTAATCGTTCGTGCCTTGGACTTTCTCTGCGGAGGATCTTTTACGTCGGCTGTGTTTTCGTACAGTCGAATTACTTTGTTTACGAATGTTTCGCTCACGCAAAGTATAGCAATACCTTTTGTAGACATGCCTCTCTGCTTTAACATTATAACTCGCCATCGAAACGAATTCGAAAAAGGCTTGAAACTCCCGCTTGAATTACTGACTACTCCGGGAAGATGTGCTGTGATAGACCAAATCGGCTAACGCACTGTTTACATTCTTTGACCATTGCAAACCTTTTGGGAATACGATTCTTTCTCTGTTGTATTTCGATTTCACTGAGAACATTGACATGATAATGAAATGGAAATGTTTGGAACAAAAAGCTCTTATTCCCAAAGGTTTTGAATTAGGTTAAAGAACTAAACATCGGCTATTAAAATAGCCGATTCTGCCTATTGTCGTGAAAACTGTTTGATTGACGTCCACCAAAAGTCAACTTTGCCGTCGAGACAAATGTAGCTTTGGGCGCGTGTTACTGAGAACGAGTGTAAAATGCTCAGCTGTGAAAATATATCAAGCTATGGCAAATGGGCTTGTAACACCTGCCACGTGACTTTTTAAATTTTCACCGAAGACAAACGAAAATACCATAACTTGAAAGAGCATACTAAAATTAGTAAAATTTGAAAAATTGAAAAGAATCAAGCAAATAAGAAAAAAGTTAACGGCTTTCAAAGTTTCCCGCTTTGACAAGGTTTGTATGGGTTTTTCACTTGGAGGGCAAGCGTTGCCTTCCAACATACATTTCCATACAAAAAAGGCAAAGTTTGAATGCCTGTAACTATTGCCCTATTTACGTATTTCCCTTCAAACTTTCCACTTTTACTAACTTTAGCATGCTCTTTCCAGTTATGGTATTTTCGTTTGTCTGCGGTGAAAATTTAAAAAGTCACGTGACAGGTGTTACACGCCCATTCAAATACTGATTTTACCTTTTTTTAGATGCTATGTTTCATTGGTATTAATAATATTAAAATGGCAAGTTTAGTGCCACTGAAATCGATGATTGATCAATGAGTACTAAAACTTATAAAAACTTAGATTTTAGCCAAAGAACTACATTACTAATTAAGGAACTATTTCAGAAAATTGCTAAAACCTTGGACAGCAGTAGACATCGCAGCGTGACTTTTCGTCACTCGTTGCGTGACTCGGTAAAACATGCATGCGTAATGAGATTGACTTCGATATTCATATCAAGTAGATTTTCTCTTCTATATTGACGATACTCGAGCAGGAAAGCGTAAATATAGCCAAGAACTAAAGTTCAATAGTTGATGAACATTTGTGATGCATTTATATTTTACAAAGAACGTTCCAAAGAACAGAATGTCGTGTTTTCTTAGCACGCTAAGTTGGACAACGTGTAGCTCGTCGTATACATCGATTTCACAAACTCAACTGCGATAAAATCAACAATATAAACTTACGAGTTCTTACATACTTTCGGACAGAAAAATTACAAGCCACCAAATAACACTTGAAAGGTTTATAAAATCAATATCCCGGCTGTGGGACACAAATCATGCTCACATTGTGCAAAGTTTGGAATGATGTGATTCATTTGTTTACGGACCCCGTGTCTTCGATCGAGTAGATGCCGATTCACAAGTTCTTTGAGGTGGATTTTCTCCCTCAGTTTTAGTTCATCCGACTTGATCTGCACCTAAGCTGCTAGGTAGTACTTTGCCTAATCTTTGATCTCACAGTGTTTTTATTTGATGAACGGCGGACATAAAGGGTTTGAAATCCATCAAACATCGTTTCAGTCACTTCGAAGAACTGCAATGGCGGAACGCGTTGACTGATGCCTCGTGATCAACATGAAGTTGCCATGGTTTTGATCTATGAACCAATCGAATCACGACTCTTGCGATAAAGGCTGGACGATAAATTTATGTCTACACAGTCACTCTCATTTCCATAGATTTATAATTCAAAAAAAGAATATATTGTTTGGAAATAATATTGTATGAAAATACAACCGTCGCTGTTATTCGTTTCGTTCGCTCTGCAAGTTTGAACCTTTGTTTATCTCATGGACCAATCAAATACGATCAGTCATTGTTGATTTCAACAGCCAATGAAATTCGCTAAAATTTCAGGGTTCCCCAGAGCCAACGACAAACCAAATGAGGAGAGGGCTCTGGGTACGAGAATGTGGGCTTCCTGTGACCGGGATGGACTGGTACTTCTGACCCGACACCAAAGGGTACCACAGGTAGCCCAAGTGAAGAGGACCCGGCTTCTGGAATTTAATATTTTACTTCTAATAATGATCAACTGTTCACTGATCAAGTTCGTAAAAATATTGAAATCTGGAAAGAGAAGTATAAAGATTTAGAGGATAAACGTCTGCTTTGGGACATGATCAAAATGGAAATTAGAGGCTTCTATTCTATCAAGAAACCAAAAACCAAAAAAACGACAAGAAAACATATATTTTGATAAAATCAATGAGCTTATGGAAGTTTTCTCTGCAACAAAAAACAGAGATAAAAAAGCAGAGATAGCTGCTAAACTAAACGAAACTAAGATTAAATTAAACGAAATTTTAGACGAAAAGATACAAGGTTCAATACTTAGAAATAAAGTCCGCTGGTACGAACAAGGCGAAAAAAAAGCTCCGTCCACACTACTCCGTTTTCGTTTGAAAACGCCGTTTTTATATTGTTCTCTATCCTCAAGGGAATCGAAAACAATCAGCTCATTACCAGAAACAATAGGAAAACGCAGGTGTGGACGGGGTCTAAGAATAAAACACCTGAAACGAACGGTTTATCTGCAGAATTCTATCGTTGCTTTTGGCCTGAGTTAGGTGAAAGTATGGTTAATAGCTTTAATCACAGCCTGAAGAAGGGAGAAATGAGTATTAGTCAAAAACGAGGGGTGATTAATATAATCCCAAAGAAAACAAATAATCCACTTCATCTAGAAAACTGGCGCCCTATTTCTCTACTAAATGTACGTGTAGATTATAAAATTGCCACAAAAACGATAGCAAATAGAATAGTAAAAGTACTACCTTCTATAATTAACCCCAACCAAACTGGGTACGTGAAATCTAGATATATCGGCGAGAACACATCAGACTAATATCTGACATCATGCAGTATACATTACAACATAACATTCCCGTGGGCACATAAGAGCCCAAAAAGACCGGGTTGGGTACAACTTCTATAGTTTTAATCTAATCAATATGAAACTTGGCAAGATGAGAGGACATGTCAAGACTGTCAAGGCAACAAATCTGTTCTATTTTGTTTTTTTCGATTTTTTTGCTATTTGGCGGGAAAATGACGTGACATGCCAACAAATTTTGAAATTCATAAATACACTAATTTGATTATTGTAATCGAAAGAACACTAATAATTAGAGATATAGGTGACATAATATCTCAGATATCTTTATTCAATCCAAAGATATGAATTTTTTTTGAAATTTGAAAATCCGCCATTTTGTTACTAAAAATAGCACAAAATGGCGGAATTTTCAAATTTCAAAAAGTCATATCTTATATATATATTTGCGAAAAACTGCCTTACTGATATCTAAATAGCTAAAACGTTATACAGTCAATGTCATTAACGTTGTCCACCTTGGAAAAGCACATTTACACATTTGGAACATCACGTGTAATATCGTTTTGCACGCGTGGACCCAGAGTCAATAGATTCAGTAGAAGTATACTGCCATAAAAATGCCGCAGCCTTATACAGAATATTTCAGGTGGAGAGTTGTATTTCAGCACTTGTATAAGTGCAAATGTGAAAATGTGTAAATGTGCTTTTCCGAGGTGGACAACCTTAATGACATTGACTGTATGCACATTGCAATATGTTATATCCAATCTGAAAAAAACATGTGAATCTCAAAATATAAAAAATAAGATAACCATATTAATCTGCCACAGGTAACCCACCCTGACCATAGTTATTCTCCCACAGGTAACCCACCCTGACCATAGTTATTCTCCCACAGGTAACCCACCCTGACCATAGTTATTCTGCCACAGGTAACCCACCCTGACCATAGTTATTCTGCCACAGGTAACCCACCCTGACCATAGTTATTCTGCCACAGGTAACCCACCCTGACCATAGTTATTCTGCCACAGGTAACCCACCCTGACCATAGTTATTCTGCCACAGGTAACCCACCCTGACCATAATTATTCTGCCACAGGTAACCCACCCTGACCATAGTTATTCTGCCACAGGTAACCCACCCTGACCATAGTTATTCTGCCACAGGTAACCCACCCTGACCATAGTTATTCTGCTACAGGTAACCAACTGAAAATAATTCATTACGCGAAAACTAATCAAGTATTGAAACACCACAGGCAACCCAATATATATTCTAAGACTTGTTAAAACTAAAAATATATTATCTTGATGGGCTTCCTATGGTAGAGCACGCGGAATATTATATTTATTTGGGCTCCCTGTGGTACGACGCACGAAATCGCCTGTGTTTACGCACACTACATTGAAAAACAAACAAAACAAAGCAAACAAACAAGCAACAACAACAACAACAACATAGTGTGGTAAAACGAGGGTTTCTGATTGGTATTTATGAACAAGCAATGCTTATAAGCAACCAGAGTACAGTAGAAATAGCAGTCAAAGTAACGGTTCGAAAATTAATATCCTTCGAAGATGTTGATACACTTCTTAGTTTCAAAGATGTTTTCCTTTTTGGGAGCTTCTCAATCTGAACAACTATAGTTTTGCCAGTAGGGTTAATACCTGAAAATGGAAAAACAGCAAACAATTTTAGTATTTTTTTTCCTAGTCATTTTATTCCTTTTTCGTATAAAGATAGACCAATCTTCTAGGAAACCATTTCAGTGCTTCATTCGAATGTAAGGAAAACCATTTCAATGTTGACACGAAAGTGGAGAGCCATTTCAGTGTTTGATGACAATGGCGGAAAACCATTTCACAGTTTTGTCGAAACCAAAGGAAACCATTTCAATGTTGACACAAATGTGGATAACCATTTCGGTGTTTGATATCAATGGTGGAAAACCATTTCACAGTTTGTCGAAACCAAAGGAACCCATTTCAATGTTGACACGAATGTGGAGAACTATTTCCGGCGGTGTTTGATATCAATGGTGGAAAACCATTCAGTTCACAGTTTTGTCGAAACCAAATGCCAGGAAACCATTTCAATGTTGACACGAATGTGGAAAACCATTTCGGTGTTTGATAACATGGCAGAAAACCATTTCACAGTTTTGTGAAACGGCCACCTCCCAACATCGGCCACCTCTACACATCGGCCACCTCTACATATCGGCCACCTCTACACATCGGCCACCTCTACATATCGGCCATAAATGTTTACCCCATGTTGGCCGTTGTGGGGAATTTCGACTGTATAAGTAATACTTACTACGGCAGTGCTCGTCAGTCCCTGGTCTGATTGCTGGTCCTCCAGCAGAGGACATATATCCCTCGGTACATTTACACGTGTATGTCCCTAAAATATCTCCAGCAATACATTGAGTTCCTTTGGGACACTTGTTCTGAAGTTCACAAGTATTACCTGTGAACCAGTTAGAATAGACATTATTTATTAGCTTCAGGAATTCTTGGGCTTCCTGTGACATGTGTATGAATGTGCCACAGGAAGCCATTGGGCTTTGTTTTGACTGTAGCATTTAGTGCCTATCACCCCTGTGATATTGTTTTAAAAATATATTCAATATAAGCTGAATAGTTGGCGGATTCAGTATTTTGTGATTTGAACCTTGCGTTTATGAGTTTTAGAGGTTTGAAATCTCAATATGCAAATTAGATGACGTCTACTAAGGAATTTGCCATAACTTATTTAGACCGGCTTTTTCGAGAATAACTTATTTTTTTAAATGGGCAAACAAGTTATAAAATCATTTATAAAGACTGAAAATATTCTGTAAGTTTTCAAATGTCAATAATCAGTACAAGGGCGTTTTTGTATAATAAATGATTCCTTAGTAGACGTCGTCAAATTTGCATATTGAGATTTCAAACCTCTAAAACTCATAAACGCAAGGTTCAAATCACAAAATACTGAACCCACCAACTATTCAGCTTATATTGAATATATTTTTAAAACAATCTCACAGGGATGATATCGATAGGCACTATAAAGAGGGAGTAGAAGGTACAACGTCATCCACTATACACTGTATACATTATTACCTTGTATTCGAATATCTAGTAAGCTAAACATCGGGGATCCTTCTTTTACAGCTGTTAATTAAATTGAGAGAGAATCTGTAAAGATATCTAGCAAATAAAAAGCGGCATTATCGATTCAATTTATTATTTTTATTTTTATAGCTGGACATATCGCGCACAATTAAATTAATTTAAATTTTAATTATCGATTTTATAGTTTATATTTAGTATTCATGTTTTTAGCATTTGTAACTATAGATACAGAATTATAATAATAATAATAATAATAATAATAATAATAATAATAATACTAGATAATAATAATAATAATAATATAATAATAAATAATAATAATAATAATAATAATAATAATAATAATAATAATAATAATAATAATAATAATAATAATAATAATAATAATAATAATATCGTAATATTAATAGACTGCAGGATGTATCAGTTAACAATGACGTGAAAACTGGTATTAACATATGTATCAGAGAAAACTGGTATTAACATATGAAGAGAATAATAAAATAATAATAAATAAAAATAATTAATAATTTATTACTTATATGGCACCCTATCCAAAGCTCTAAGGCGCTTAATAATTGAATTCGTCGTCAATATGTCGTTGGGTTGTGTTTTCCTATTTTTCTACTATTTAAATAAAGTTGACACTAATCGTGCAACAAAATTGTGCAACCAGTCGCGCAACAATCAAGTTGTACAGCGTTGATGCACGCATTGCTGGTTTGCATGTGACGTCATGGCGGCCATGTTGGATCCTGATAACAAAGCATTCCTCGTTAGCTTATCTTGTTTCTACCACCAACATGGTTGCACGTGACGTCATGGCGGCCATGTTGGATCCTGATAACAAAGCATTCCTCGTTAACTTATCTTGTTTCTACCACCACCACGTGACATGGCCGTTCCTGTAACTTCCTCGTTAAACTGATTCTACCGGGGATTGTTGATTGAAACCCCAGCAGCAGTTATCACCAAAGAACACAAAATAGTTCTCATTGTATGCTAATTAAGACCACATATCAAACCTCCTCCACAGTAGTGATATCCTTTGTTTTGTCCTCATGACTTATTAATTAATTAATTAATTAATTAATTAATTAATTAACTTATTAATTAATTAATTAATTAATGAGGTAGAGAGTTAAGGTTGCTGGAAATTTCAATAGTACTTACGTCCTACTCCATACAGTTCTACACCCATACACGCGTGCTTGTAGTATGTTATAGGATTAAACGAGAAATATCTGTACGCAGAGTTAAGGTTGATGGAAATCTCAGCCTCATTTAGACCGCTTCGTCGAAATAACCTATTGCAAAAAGAAAAGAAAAACTTTTTACAACGTGTTTATCTTAATGTAAATGTAATCATATTTCAAAATGTCGGCCGATTGCAAACAAAGCTGGTCGTTTACGCGAGGTTCGACGACCGTATCCTGTAATATATCACACCCTACAAACATCCAATCTGGCATTCAACATAATTTTAGTGATAGTCTCTCTTTGGCAATAGAGTCCTTATTTGGTATTTTTGTTATTATAACGAAATTCCATATTTGGTCATGACTGTCGACTTGGGTCCAGTCTCTAAGATGCTCAGTAAAGGATCATATTTTACTACTCTACAGATTGCTTAAATATTGGGTTTTCTGTGGTAATGCATTCTTATACTTGAGTCGTCTTTGTATATGTAAAAATATCCTTCATGATTCTACTTACGTCACTTCCGGTTGTTCCCCTAAGAAATCTCCATCTTCTTCCATCGATTGAGACCGCCATTTTGAACGACTTTACCCAGTACTCCTGTCCTTCTAATTGACCTTGTATTGCTACTGAGCATATATAGTATGAACTACCCAAGTCGATTTGAAACCTTGATGTTCTTTGGAAGGAAGAAAAGATTCCTTTAGAAATATAAACCTCAGCTAACGTACACTTGCCGGAAGTGGACACTTGCCGGAAGTGGATATCTACCGGAAGTGGACACTTGCCGGAAGTAGACACATGCCGGAAGTGGACACCTGCCGGAAGTGGAAACATTACCTGAGCTTATTGGTCGCTGCACACCAGACTTTCTTGTTACCAAGGCGACCGTGTTTAGCATCGTGGCTTCGCAAGTGTGACGTCGCTGTCAGTTGTTTGTTAGGAATAGTATTAATTCTGTCTAAAAGGACACCACTAAGGACACCAACTCCAACAGGAAGAGATTTCTGGACCTTGCTACAAACTGCGCAAAATATAATTATTAATAATAATTTCATAAATAAATATAAGTATTATTTATAAGTATATATTATTATATAGTATTTAGAATTTCATATACATATTTTTATTTTCATTGCTTTGTACAAGATCCCACAAGCAGTATCGCTTTAATTTTAATCGTGTTTAAATAAAGATATGGTATGGTATGGTATGGTATGGTATGGTATGGTATGGTATGGTATGGTATGGTATGGTATGGTATGGTATGGTATGGTATGGTATGGTATGGTATGGTATGGTATGGTATGGTATGGTATTGTATAACATTGGAACCTCTCGCTTACTAGTAGCCTGATTTTCAGAGGGTCCTTGGTCCTCCGGTCTCGCTCTCCGTCTGAAAATCAGGCTAGCATATTAGAGGTAATGATTATATTGTTTATATGGGATGTTAGTAAAAATTATCTTACTCGGTGTAACAAGGAACTTTTCATTCTGCGCCAGTCCCACTCGTCCTATCGAGTACATCTTCATTCCATTCTTATCTAACGAGAATGGCGCGTAAACCGCGCGTCCGGTATGGATGCTGGCTGGCACAGGTGGGACGTTCAGCATTACCTCTCTGGAACCAAAACTTAAGGGGCTGTGCGGACCAGTTATGATATTTACTTGGACGTCATTTCCGGTTTGAGATATGTACTTTGCTAGTCTCCAGTCCTTTCGGTCCTTCCAGGAGTATGGGACTAAGAGGTATGGTGCCAGAGGGTCCCCTATATGTCGACAAAAATATTTAGTATCTATTATATTCAATCTATTTAAATCATCAAAGGCACCCGTTGGCCAACTTGTAGATTACCACCCCTCCCCCAAAGTTACGAGCCTGCGATGCACTTCAGCAGCAATGCAATGAAAGTTCACAGCCGAGTGAGTGAGTGATCCCAAAATTGTCCCAATGCCATCCCTATAACTCGTGGATTACATAATCCACGAGTTGAAAATGATATTTATAGAGTTACCGATGGCTCGGATTTCATCAATATTAAACTGCTGGCCTGCGTTGATTGAGTTGGTAGCTGAAAAAAATGATGGCGTTAATAATAATAATAATTATTATTATTATTATAATAATAATAAGCGAAACTAATATTGGGCTTCCTGTGTTGAGATGGGGTTCCTGTGGCGTCTTGATGCTGGCTAAAATCGATATTTTGTTCCCTTATCGTGATGAATCGAGATGATTTTTGGAGCATGCAGTACTTATGATCAGCGGTGGTAATAACAACATTACCGTCTGCACGAACGTTACTTGTACGTTCTCCTTGGTTTCGTTGGTGAGTATCATGATATTGTCTATACTGCCGTGACCAGCCGTGTACGGGGGATGGTGAAAATTCGCCGTGGAAAACGTGCTAGAAAATAAACAACCGCCGGAATAGCTGGTTCACACATCTGACTATATATTCAATTCTTATTCATCTATATGTTCAAGGTAATTTAACATAGAATCGGTCAAAGTTCGATCTACAATGACGGCAAATACATACCTCTTATTAATTGAGCGCGAGGTCCGTACGGGAAGTTATGGACCGAGTTTTTTCGCACGGCCTTATGGCCCAAGCGCATAGCGCGCGGGCCAAAAAAAGTGGGGGGAAACGAGGATCCATAACTTCCCGTACGGACCGAGCAAGCGAGGTTAATAAGATATTTATTATATAGCATTTCCTTACATTTCTGTTTTCAGCGGGCCGTACGGGAAGTTACGGTCCGCTAATTGACCAATAAGAGCGCGCATAGTATATGTGCTATATAATAATGTACTTTATTTTACCTCACATCGACTGACTCAAGCTGGACTATTAAAATACTACTGTGCATAAATCTTCTCCCTTATATTCTTCAGTGTAGTACGTACTAATATTCAAGACTGGCTTTTGATTAAACATAATGAAAAGGAAGATGTGTATCAAGCGAAATAAACTCAAGTTTTATCACTCAGAAAGCCACATGTCGCCAATTTGAAGCACGGGAAGCCCAAACATATAGGTGAACTTATCTCGTGTCATTATTATTTGCTGAAATGTAGAATTAATGCGCACAATTACATTTCAATCTGCAAAAAATTCAACTCGCAGCACTTCACTTTCTATTAGAAACGACTAGTAATAATAATAATTTCTTTTTTTCTCTCTCCTATGAAAAAATAAATAAAATTAAAATTAAAATAAAAATAAAAATAAAAATAAAAAGTTATTATTTAACGCATTAAATTCACGTTTCAATGCGTTTTACAATTTAAAAAGTCAAAAAAAGACAAAAAAAAAAATTAATAATGGGCTCCCCAGACCCCAGGTCAAAGAGAGGGCCATTGTGTAATACAATGTGCGGGAAAAGATGGCGGGAAATCAAAGTTTACTCACGTCCATAGCCGTAAATTTCTACTCCCATACATGGATACAAGTTATAGTTCCTTGGATGGAAACGCACAAATCTGTATGGCAAGGTCACGTGGAGATGACTTTCAAGTCCCGCGCGAGATGCGAGAAATTCCTGAAAACAACATTAAAAGTAATCAGTTTCTTCAATGTAAAGCGCTTTAGAATATTTTAATAGTTAAGGCGCTATATAAATGTTATTATTATTATTATTATTATTATAATTATTATAATTATTATTATAATAATTATAATTATAAGTATTATTATAATTATAATAATTATAATAATTATAATAATAATAATAATAATTATTATTATTATTAAAATATGTTATAAGTGTAGTGGAATACCATGCAGTTAAACAACCATATCAGAGCACATGGAACCTTTGATACGCATTTTAGAGGCTGGAGTCGAGCAGTCGAAAGTCATTGACATTATTATTATTATTATTGACCAAATATGGAAATTTGTTTCCAAATACGGACTTGTGCAAAAGCAGTCGGCGAATGGGACTTTTACTAATGAAATTTTGGATGTCAATATATCGTCTATAGAGTGTGGTATATTTCAATTGATATGCGTGTAGGAACCTCACGTAAGCGACCATCCTTGACGGTCGCTAAAACGAGGGAATGGACCGGAAATGCATAAATACCTTGATTTTTCCGTTTTGTCTGACATTCTCAAAGGTTCTTCCGTCGTTAGATAGACTGACTGTGTATCTCTTGACCCACTCGTTCCTCTTTGCAGTGTTTCCTTGTACGGTCACAGAGCACACGTAATACGGAAGACCTAGATCAACTTGTAGCCAAGAACCACGGGCGTTTTGTCGGCTGGGACACCATACCTTAGCAATAGAAGTAATGGTTATTCTCAAACATGTCGTTAACTACAGGGTCGCTATGAAGTATGTGGGGCATGGAATCGGTATCCCTGGATTAGGTATCCCTGGATTAGGGATCGCTGGATTAGGGATCCCTGGATTAGGGATCCCTGGATTAGGTTGATCCCTGGATTAGGGATCCCTGGATTAGGGATCATAGATGTAGGATCGGGATCATAAGACCTAAATCAGGGATCAAATATATGTTTCTGGTTCCCATTCATTAGTCATTCATTTTGCCCTTCCATTACATTCATTTTGCCCTTCACCGAGGGTGGCCGGTTAATACAGCTTTAACTGCATCACGTCTCAAGCCCAGAATGTTCTAAGAGTAGATAGTGCTATCCGTATCCAGTAGTTAAATTTATTACTAACACCATCAACTTGTACAATAATGAATAACGATTGTAGAATGTACAATAATGAATAACGATTGTAGAATGTACAATAATGAAAAACGATTGTAGAATGTACAATAATGAATAACGATTGTAGAATGTACAATAATGAATAACGATTGTAGAATGTACAATAATGGATAACGATTGTAGAATGTACAATAATGGATAACGATTGTAGAATGTACAATAATGAATAACGATTGTAGAATGTACAATAATAAATAACGATTGTAGAATGTACAATAATAAATAACGATTGTAGAATGTACAATAATGAATAACGATTGTAGAATGTACAATAATGAATAACGATTGTAGAATGTACAATAATGAATAACGATTGTAGAATGTACAATAATGAATAACGATTGTAGAATGTACAATAATAAATAACGATTGTAGAATGTACAATAATAAATAACGATTGTAGAATGTACAATAATAAATAACGATTGTAGAATGTACAATAATGAATAACGATTGTAGAATGTACAATAATGAATAACGATTGTAGAATGTACAATAATGAATAACGATTGTAGAATGTACAATAATGAATAACGATTGTAGAATGTACAATAATGAATAACGATTGTAGAATGTACAATAATGAATAACGATTGTAGAATGTACAATAATGAATAACGATTGTAGAATGTACAATAATAAATAACGATTGTAGAATGTACAATAATGAATAACGATTGTAGAATGTACAATAATGAATAACGATTGTAGAATGTAGAATGTACAATAATGAATAACGATTGTAGAATGTACAATAATAAATAACGATTGTAGAATGTACAATAATAAATAACGATTGTAGAATGTACAATAATGAATAACGATTGTACAATGTACAATAATGAATAACGATTGTAGAATGTACAATAATGAATAACGATTGTAGAATGTACAATAATGAATAACGATTGTAGAATGTACAATAATGAATAACGATTGTAGAATGTACAATAATGAATAACGATTGTAGAATGTACAATAATGAATAACGATTGTAGAATGTACAATAATGAATAACGATTGTAGAATGTACAATAATGAATAACGATTGTAGAATGTACAATAATGAATAACGATTGTAGAATGTACAATAATGAATAACGATTGTAGAATGTACAATAATGAATAACGATTTATCATCCTCTCCTTGGACAACTGGGACCATCCTACCTGACCATTGCCAAGTCTTCCTTTGCTAGCTATAGCTTGTTTATTGTAACGACTCGACGCTGTTATTCTGTTATCTTCTATTTTCTTTACTCTGTTGGGTGGTAGTGCTACTCCTACGCCGAGGGGTAAAGCTTTGATCTGGCAGTCTGCAAATATAATATTATATACACCTGTTTTCAACAACGTTTTTGAAAATAGGTGTATAATATTTTTTTGCGAACATTATGTTACGTACTGTTTAATAAACGAGCAGGAGTTTTTTATCGGGTTTAAAACCACGAGGCGAAGCCGTTTGGTTTTAGACCCGATAAAACACGATCTGCGAGTTTATTGGACAGCTTCAAAAACGATCTTCCAAAATAATACATTTTCGGCTGATTTCAGTAAAAAAAACAGCAAGGAAAATACAAACATAGCAGTATCGTGTTGCTTCTAACGCCTCACACATGCGCACCAATACTACTGATACTCTCAAAAAGATCCCACATTTGAACGACGGTCCGAAAGTGTGACAAAGAAGTGATCTTTCCGGACAACATACAGTCATTCTCAAAAAGGTTGTCCAGATGAAAAGACTGCAATAAAGTCACGTGATTCATTATGTTTTCAATTTCTGCGCGCGGAAACTGTGAGTCGATACCAGCGCCATTACATTCAGTTCTCACAATGCAGTGTACTTTTGCATCTCAAATTGAAATTCCACGCGAGGAAATTGAAAACATAATGAATCACGTGACTTTATTGTAGTATTGTAGTCTTTTCATCTGGACAACCTTTTTGAGAATGACTGTATATGTCGTCCCGTACAGGGAACAGGGAAGTCAATGATACGACACCAACATGAGACCTTCCCTAATTAGTATTCTTTATATAAAGAATACTAATGAGGATGGCTTTATATATATAAAGCCACCCTCTTTAGAATTCTTTATATAAAGAATACTAATAAGCAGTGCATTACCGGGTATAAAGGTACATGCATGCACGTCCTTCTGATTGGACGAATTGCTCATTAATTATGCATGAGTTTTTGAAACTTATTTTAATACTAATGTAAAAAAAGGAAGGGAGGAAAGGAGGGAGGGAGAGAGGGAGGTAGGAAAGAAGAAAATAAGGGAGGTAGGAAAGAAGAAAATAAGGGAGGGAGGAGAAATAGGAAGGAAAGAAGGAAAACGGAAGGAATTTACAAGGAAGGAAGGAAGGAAGGAAGGAAGGAAGGAAGGAAGGAAGGAAGGAAGGAAGGAAGGAAGGAAGGAAGGAAGGAAGGAAGGAAGGAAGGAAGGAAGGAAGGAAGGAAGGAAGGAAGGAAGGAAGGAAGGGAGTAGGGAGGCTGGGGAGAACTGAGGAACGAAGGATGTAAGGGAGGCAGGGGAGAAAGAACGAAGGAAGGGAGGCAGGGAGGCAGGGGAAAAGGAACGAAGGATGGAAGGGAGATAGGGAGGAGAGAAAGAAGAAAAGCATTGTATTTAAAACAGTCCCCCAAACATTTTGCTGTACTATCGATCTTGTAAAATATCCTTACTTCCATCCCGTCATCTCCCTCGAATAAACACCTTGCTATAAATCAGGACAAGAAATGGTCTTAATGATGCCCGGCTAAGAGTTGTCTGTAACTCTTAGTAGCCATTGTACTGAAAATGATGGCGCGCATTTACAAATAAAGATTTCTAACAGTCCTTACTTGGAGTGACATTATATTGCGCCACGCGTAATCGTCCCATTACTGTCCCTGCGGCGTATACAGGGTTCTTATTTACATCTGTACCAAACTTAGTCAATACTTCCATTCCTATTGTAACATCTTGTTCAATTAGTGGTTTATTCACGGCAGCTTCGTGTTTCGAGAACTGCAGTTGTCGCTTCGCTTGGTCGTTCTTCAGTGTTACAACAATTCTGGACTGCGTTTCTGTGACCAGATCAGCGATTCGCCAGTCTTGCCTTCCATTCCATGTGGAGGGGACTAAGTAGGAATCTAAAGGAATATAGAATCAGGATAAGTAAACAAATATATTTTTTAATAATTTTAATGAAAGTATCCATATTATAGCTATTGCATGATCCCAGAGATTAGACGAATGTAAGTTATTATTCAGATTATTATTATTTAAAAAAAATATGTATTATTTACAATATGAGTGGCAATGTTGTATCTTATTTACAATCTCGAGCCGAAGGCGAGAGATTGTAAATAAGATACAACATTGTCACGAATATTGTAAATTACTTATGATATTGTTTAATCATTGTTTGAACCAGGTAGGCGTTTCAACCAGAATTGTAGTCAATATCTGATTGAGATGAAAAGAATATAATAACTGTTCTTTTAGCATTCAATTCTCATTCCGATTGCTTGACCGCACTGAACAATGAAAGCAGTTTCGTATTATAGCTTAGTTAAGATATCGATTGTTTAATAAATGCTTTATTCCTTTTCATACTTGGTAGTTTTTGAAGGAGTTGATTGCTCATTGAGACATATACAAAGAACAAATACGGCATGTGTAGTAATATGAATGCTTTTTCATTTAGAATACATTTACACTTTTGTTTGGTTTTCAAAGGGGGCTTTAATTGTGAATGAAATGCGAACGGAGTTTTGATTCTTTTCAATCAAATCAAGAAGGTTCTCAGGAAGGTCATAGAGCTAAGACGGCCATTTGAGACGATGGCTGGCTGAATTTTCGTAAACTGCCAAAAGTGCATCACAAGAGAGTCAGTTGTTGAGGGAATGTGCCCAAACTAGCACAAAGTGGAGTGTAAAGATTTTTGAAGTCTAGCAGATGTCTCGTAAAACAAAACAGTAGCAAGGAAAAGACTTGTCTTTTGACACATAAATTCCGTATGAAGTTCTAGTTCGACAAACATTACTTTACCATCTTCTAATTCGAGGTTTCTTGAAAAGGACAATAATGTAGCAAGTAACGCAATATTTAGCGAGAACTGTGCTAAGTCCTTAATTTGAAGTAATCTCGTGTCTTTCAAAGTTTGTTATAATTTATTTGAGATTGTGAAAGTATTGCCGCACAAAGCTAGAAATCCAATGATTGTATCATTAGTAACTGAGTAAGTTAAAACTGTGAAGGTGCTAAGCTCCAATAGAGGAAGGGGAGTTACATTAAAGAAACTGCGGAATATAAAATCTAACGAGTATTTTTCTTAATTAGCTTTTAGGATGTAATGTATTGTTCCTCTCATATAATGCATTGATCGATACAGAATACTTATAGAGCTTATTAGTATTCTGTATCTGAAACAGAATACTAATAAGCTTTATTACTATCTGTATCATACTTATGAACAATTGCAGTAATTAATCAACCCCCCGTGCTTTAAGTTTCTTGGAAATTGTATGGGAGTTACAAGGTTTAGCCACGTGACCAGAATGCTGAGCACAGATTGGACAGCTGCCTAATGAATTATTAATGAATATTATAAATATTATTATTATTATTATTATTATTGTCCAAGATCCCAGAGTCGTCCATTGGCGAACTCGTGGATTACTTTGCTCATAGACCGAATGCAAAATTTTCCCAAAAGAGTCATTGTTTTTGACTGACTAGCCTCGTGTCCATGTGAAATCTCTTTTGTACAGCATCATGGACACGAGGCTAGTCGGTCCAAAAACAATTGAGATTTAAATTGACAGACATATTTGCATTAGGTCTATTAGCTTACTTTAAATTTCGGTGTTTGAGGCTCAAAAAGTTTCAAATTTGCTAATGAGTGAGTGAGACACACACACTCTGGTGTAAAAGTCCCATCACTCGCGGACTTGTAATCCACGAATTCAAAGTTCGTTATTATTATTATTAATATTATTATTATTATTATTATTATTGCTATTGCTATTATTATTATTAATATTATTATTATTATTAATAATAATAATAATAATATATTTATTGCTTATATTGCGCATTTTAACATTTGAATATGATCAAATGCGCATTACACAACACTAGAAATAATTATATACAAATGATAAAAAATGTTCAAACCTTACTAACTTACGAAAACTACCCCCGCTAAACTAAATTATCAATTACTATTATTATTACTATTATTATTATATTATTATTATTACTATTATTATTATACCAAGACATTTACCAATATATTTAGATTTATTTAGTAGCTACTTTATTATATTGTAATATATGATTGATTTTATTATTAAAAATTATTATTCTTTAAAAAAAATAAAAAATTAACTTATTATTATTATTAATATTATTACTATTGCTATTACTATTGTTGTTGTTAACAGTGAATACTGTTTACTTGATTGAGGCTGACAGATGCGATAAATTAATAAACTACTCTCTTGAATACAAGTAGAAGCCTCTAGTGCTTTTAAGGTATATTTGCAATTGCTATAATAAGGGGATATTATTATTAATATCATTAATATATATCTTGGAATGCACTACTTGCAATGCACTATTTACCAGACAAGTAGTATAGTGTATTCCCGATTAAATGTAATTCATAATAAACAAACTATTCCTCAATACCTTTGTTGCTGGCCAGTGATTCATTGATGAAGAAATGCGCTATTGCAGAGAGGAAAAATAGCCATCTGCTCGTCGACATTACAAGCTGGAGCTCTTCACCTGAACTCCAAACTCTCCTTCACTATCAACATCACCTGTTTACCTGCGCGCGCATTGTTGTACGTCATGGTCGATTACGACGTCAGTCTTCGAATTCTAAATTTAGAAAGTTAAGCATTCGAAAGAATGAGACGGGCAATATTTAGACGGCGATGGATCTTGGTAATATAGATATTTTACTACAAGAAAACCATTAATCTCGTAAATAGTCACTGAGACGGCGCGAGCTGGTTACAATCGTTTACACACCACGTTGTCAGCGCACCACAGGTAGCCCATCTATTTCACCTGAGTTGTTGAAAATAGAAAGACACGGACTAGTTGGCTGCGCGCGCGCGAAAGAACTACAGATGACGTAACTACGTCATCCGAAAAAATTCGCGCGCTGGTGAGATGACGGTATTGGTTAATTTTACTTCCAGCCATGGTTGAGAGTAACAATAGGGCTGTTCTCCTAAATCTGATTTATATCTATACTTGCCGAACCCCTCCCCCACAATACCCGCCTCCAAACCGGAAGTAAATGAGGTAAAATTTATAGGTAAAATAATAAAAGAAAACGTTATATATTTTATTACTAGCTTCTATCTAATATTTCTTTGGTTACACGACCCGTTCTCGACGTCTTTTTACGTATCGTATCTAACTATTACAATATTCTATAAAATATATATGAATTGTAGGAGTGCCTCGACGGTACCGCAGACCATTGAGAACGTGGGCTCCGCAGCAGACTTGCGTAATATAAGAGAAAATGAGGTCGAGAGAAATTTGCAAAAATAAACTAAAAAAAAATGTCAAGTCAATAACACTAGTTTCAAATTCGCGCATGCGCTCAGTTACTGTACATGACATTTTCGTTGCACGTGGCATCAAACGTAGTTCCTGACGTCATCTGTTCAGTGCGTCTTCATATGTACCTACCACGTAGATTCCGACGTCATATGTGCATTAATGTGACGTCAAATGTAAACACCACATGAATTATGGACGTCATCTGAGAATTAATATGTCAAATGTACATACCACATGGTTCTTGACGTCATTTGTGCGTCTTCATATGTATATATCCCGTAGTTTCTGACGTCACATGTACATTCCACATGGCTTCTGACGTCATCTGTGCATTAATGTGACGTCAATGCATGCATCACATGCTCTTCGATGAGGATAGATTTCCCGACAAAGAATTTATAAAAGCATAAAACGTACGACTATATAAAGGTAAGATAGCAAACATATTGTTCCTTTAAATAAAATACCATTCTAAACGTGGTGCAGCGGCAGCATTGAATAAATTATGTCCTTTCTTCTCGTGACGTGTCATCGTTGTTACATGGTAGAACGTTGAATCCTTGTATTGCATCCTTATGTAGTTTTAAGGCTCGGGATTGTAGATAGACACCACCCAAGCAACCTAAGTAGTTATCGGAGTATTGCCCGTATGTAAGGCTTTGGATGTCTTGCCCTCCACCTAAAATGGACAAAAAAGTCATCCAAAAAATAAAAAATAAATAAGTAGAATGACAAACAAAATGAGAGTCAGATAGACTGACAGAGAGACAGATAAACAGATAGATATATAGACAGTCAAACAAACAAACAGACAGATATATAGACAGTCAAACAAACAAACAGACAGATATATAGACAATCAAACAAACAAACAGACAGATATATAGACAGTCAAACAAACAAACAGACAGACAGACATATAGACAGTCAAACAAACAAACAGACAGACATATAGACAGTCAAACAAACAGACAGACAGATATATAGACAGTCAAACAAACAAACAGACAGATATATAGACAGTCAAACAAACAGACAGGCATATAGACAGTCAAACTAACAAACAGACAGGTATATAGACAGTCAAACAAACAAACAGACAGATATATAGACAGTCAAACAAACAAACAGACAGATATATAGACAGTCAAACAAACAAACAGACAGATATATAGACAGTCAAACAAACAAACAAGACAGATATATAGGCAGTCAAACAAACAAACAGACAGATATATAGACAGTCAAACAAACAAACAGACAGATATATAGACAGTCAAACAAACAAACAGACAGATATATAGACAGTCAAACAAACAAACAGACAGATATATAGACAGTCAAACAAACAAACAGACAGATATATAGACAGTCAAACAAACAAACAGACAGATATATAGACAGTCAAACAAACAAACAGACAGATATATAGGCAGTCAAACAAACAAACAGACAGATATATAGGCAGTCAAACAAACAAACAGACAGATATATAGACAGTCAAACAAACAAACAGAAAGTTTTTGAAAGATATATAGACAGTCAAACAAACAAACAGACAGATATATAGACAGTCAAACAAACAAACAGACAGATATATAGACAGTCAAACAAACAAACAGACAGATATATAGACAGTCAAACAAACAAACAGACAGATATATAGACAGTCAAACAAACAAACAGACAGATATATAGACAGTCAAACAAACAGACAGATATATAGGCAGTCAAAACGTAACAAACAGACAGATATATAGACAGTCAAACAAACAAACAGACAGAGACAGTCAAACAAACAAACAGACAGATCATAGACAGTCAAACAAACAAACAGACAGATATATAGACAGTCAAACAAACAAACAGACAGATATATAGACAGTCAAACAAACAAACAGACAGATATATAGACAGTCAAACAAACAAACAGACAGATATATAGACAGTCAAACAAACAAATATATAGACAGTCAAACAAACAAACAGACAGATATATAGACAGTCAAACAAACAAACAAACAGACAGATATATAGACAGTCAAACAAACAAACAGACAGATATATAGACAGTCAAACAAACAAACAGACAGATATATATAGACAGTCAAACAAACAAACAGACAGACAGAAACAAACAAACAGACAGGCATATAGACAGTCAAACAAACAAACAGACAGATATATAGACAGTCAAACAAACAAAGACAGACATAGACAGTCAAACAAAAAAACAGACAGATATATAGACAGTCAAACAAACAAACAGACAGATATATAGACAGTCAAACAAACAAACAGACAAACAGTCAAAAAAAACAAACAGACAGATATATAGACAGTCAAACAAACAAACAACAGACAGATATATAGACAGTCAAACAAACAAACAGACAGATATATAGACAGTCAAACAAAACAAACAGACAGACAGATATATAGACAGTCAAACAAACAAACAGACAGATATAGACAGTAACAAAACAAACAAACAGACAGATATATAGACAGTCAAACAAACAAACAGACAGATATATAGACAGTCAAACAAACAAACAGACAGATATATAGACAGTCAAACAAACAAAACAGACAGTATATAGACAGTCAAACAAACAAACAGACAGATATATAGACAGTCAAACAAACAAACAGACAGATATATAGACAGTCAAACAAACAAACAGACAGACAGATATATAGACAGTCAAACAAACAAACAGACAGATATATAGACAGTCAAACAAACAAACAGACAGATATATAGACAGTCAAACAAACAAACAGACAGATATATAGACAGTCAAACAAACAAACAGACAGATATATAGACAGTCAAACAAACAAACAGACAGATATATAGACAGTCAAACAAACAAACAGACAGATATATAGACAGTCAAACAAACAAACAGACAGATATATAGACAGTCAAAAAACAAACAAACAGACAGATATATAGACAGTCAAACAAACAAAACAGACAGATATATAGACAGTCAAACAAACAAACAGACAGATATATAGACAGTCAAACAAAACAAACAGACAGATATATAGACAGTCAAACAAACAAACAGACAGATATATAGACAGTCAAAACAAACAAACAGACAGATATATAGACAGTCAAACAAACAAACAGACAGATATATAGACAGTCAAACAAACAAACAGACAGATATATAGACAGTCAAACAAACAAACAGACAGATATATAGACAGTCAAACAAACAAACAGACAGATATATAGACAGTCAAACACAAACAAACAGACAGATATATAGACAGTCAAACAAACAAACAGACAGACATATAGACAGTCAAACAAACAAACAGACAGATATATAGACAGTCAAACAAACAAACAGACAGATATATAGACAGTCAAACAAACAAACAAACAGACAGATATATAGACAGTCAAACAAACAAACAAACAGACAGATATATAGACAGTCAAACAAACAAACAAACAGACAGATATATAGACAGTCAAACAAACAAACAGACAGATATATAGACAGTCAAACAAACAACACAGACAGATATATAGACAGTCAAACAAACAAACAGACAGATATATAGACAGTCAAACAAACAAACAGACAGATATATAGACAGTCAAACAAACAAACAGACAGACAGATATATAGACAGTCAAACAAACAAACAGACAGATATATAGAGTCAGTCAAACAAACAAACAGACAGATATATAGACAGTCAAACAAACAAACAGACAGATATATAGACAGTCAAACAAACAAACAGACAGATATATAGACAGTCAAACAAACAAACAGACAGATATATAGACAGTCAAACACAAACAAACAGACAGATATATAGACAGTCAAACAAACAAACAGACAGATATATAGACAGTCAAAACAAACAAACAGACAGATATATAGACAGTCAAACAAACAAACAGACAGATTATATAGACAGTCAAACAAACAAACAGACAGATATATAGACAGTCAAACAAACAAACAGACAGATATATAGACAGTCAACAAACAAATATAGACAAACATATAGACAGTATATAGGACAACAAAAGACAGACAGATATATAGACAGTCAAACAAACAAACAGGACAGATATATAGACAGTCAAACAAACAAACAGACAGATATATAGACAGTCAAACAAACAACAGACAGATATATAGACAGTCAAACACAAACAGACAGATATATAGACAGTCAAACAAACAAACAGACAGATATATAGACAGTCAAACAAACAAACAGACAGATATTATATAGCAGTCAAACAAACAAAACAGACAGTGATATATAGACAGTCAAACAAACAAACAGACAGATATATATAGACAAGTCAAACAAAACATACAGGTATATAGACAGTCAAAAACAACAGACAGATATATAGACAGAAGACAAATCTAGACAGTCAATACAGACCTATATAGACAGTCAAACAAACAAACAGACAGATATATAGACAGTCAAACAAACAAACAGACAGGCATATAGGACCTCTCTCAACATACAAACCGGAACAGACATATAGACAGTCAAAAAAACAAACAGACAGATATATAGACAGTCAAACACAACAAACAGACATTATAGGACAGTCAAACAAACAAATATAGACAGTCTAAACAAACAAACAGACAGATATATAGACAGTCAAAAAACCAAACAGACAGATATATAGACAGTCAAACAAACAAACAGACAGATATATAGACAGTCAAACAAACAAACAGACAGACATATAGGACAGTCAAACAAACCAAACAGGACAGATATATAGACAGGGGGTTTTGGGGGGGGTTTTGGGGTGGCTTTGGGGGGGGACAGATATATAGACAGTTTTTGGGTGTTGGCAATTTAACATGGGGTTTGGACATTGGGTTGTTTTTGCATTTTTTGACCCACGGGGTGTGACCGAAAAATTTGGGTGGGGGGGGTTTTGGTTTTGATTTTTTGGTGGGGGGGGGCACCATGCTGGGGTTGGGGGTGGGCAAAACCACAATTTGTGGTGAGGGCCGTTTGACTGTCTATATATCGGTTCCTGTTTGTTTGTTTGACTGTCTATATATCTGTCTGTTTGTTTGTTTGACTGTCTATATATCTGTCTGTTTGTTTGTTTGACTGTCTATATATCTGTCTGTTTGTTTGTTTGACTGTCTATATATCTGTCTGTTTGTTTGTTTGACTGTCTATATATCTGTCTGTTTGTTTGTTTGACTGTCTATATATCTGTCTGTTTGTTTGTTTGACTGTCTATATATCTGTCTGTTTGTTTGTTTGACTGTCTATATATCTGTCTGTTTGTTTGTTTGACTGTCTATATATCTGTCTGTTTTGTTTGTTTGACTGTCTATATATCTGTCTGTTTGTTTGTTTGACTGTCTATATATCTGTCTGTTTGTTTGTTTGACTGTCTATATATCTGTCTGTTTGTTTGTTTTGACTGTCTATATATCTGTCTGTTTGTTTGTTTGACTGTCTATATATCTGTCTGTTTGTTTGTTTGACTGTCTATATATCTGTCTGTTTGTTTGTTTGACTGTCTATATATCTGTCTGTTTGTTTGTTTGACTGTCTATATATCTGTCTGTTTGTTTGTTTGACTGTCTATATATCTGTCTGTCTGTTTGTTTGACTGTCTATATGTCTGTCTGTCTGTTTGTTTGTTTGACTGTCTATATGTCTGTCTGTCTGTTTGTTTGTTTGTCTATATATCTGTCTGTCTGTTGTTTGTTTGACTGTTTATATATCTGTCTGTTTGTTTGTTTGACTGTCTATATATCTGTCTGTTTGTTTGTTTGACTGTCTATATGTCTGTCTGTTGTTTGTTTGACTGTCTATATATCTGTCTGTTTGTTTGTTTGACTACGTCTATATATCTGTCTTTTGTTTGTTTGACTGTCTATATATCTGTCTGTTGTTTGTTTGACTGTCTATGTATCTGTCTGTTTGTTTGTCTGTTTGACTGTCTATATATCTGTCTCTTTTTTGTTTGACTGTCTATATATCTGTCTGTTTGTTTGTTTGACTGTCTATATCTGTCTGTTTGTTTGTTTGTGTCTATATATCTGTCTGTTGTTTGGCATGACTGTCTATATATCTGTCTGTTGTTTGTTTGACTGTTATATCTGTCTACTGTTATATATATGTCTCTGTCTGTTTATGTTTGTTGTTTGACTGTCTATATATCTGTCTGTTTGTTTGTTTGACTGTCTATATATCTGTCTGTTTGTTTGTTTGACTGTCTATATATCTGTTGTTTGTTGGTTTTAGTGACTGTCTATATATCTGTCTGTTTGTTTGTTTGACTGTCTATATATCTGTCTGTTTGTTTGTTTGACTGTCTATATATCTGTCTGTTTGTTTGTTTGACTGTATATATCTGTTTCTGTTTGTTTGTTTGACTGTCTATATATCTGTCTGTTTGTTTGTTTGACTGCCTAATATCTGTTTTGTTTGACTGTCTATATATCTGTCTGTTTGTTTGTTTGACTGTCTATATGTCTGTCTGTCTGTTTGTTTGTTTGACTGTCTATATATCTGTCTGTTTGTTTTTGTTTGACTGTCTATATGCTGTCTGTTTATTTAAGTTTGACTGTCTATATATCTGTCTGTTTGTTTGTTTGACTGTCTATATATCTGTCACTGTTTGTTTGTTTGACTGTCTATATTCTGTCTGTTTGTTTGTTGACTGTCTATATATCTGTCTGTTTGTTTGTTTGACTGTCTATATATCTGTCTTTTTTGTTTGACTGTTTGTTCTGTTTGTACTGTCTGTCTATATATCTGTCTGTTTGTTTGTTTGACTGTCTATATATCTGTCTGTTTGTTTGTTTGACTGTCTATATATCTGTCTGTTTTGTTTGTTTGACTGTCTATATATCTGTCTGTTTGTTTGTTTGACTGTCTATATATCTGTCTGTCTGTTTGTTTGTTTGACTGTCTATATATCTGTCTGTTTGTTTGTTTGACTATATATCTGTCTGTTTGTTGTTTGACTGTCTATATATCTGTCTGTTTGTTTGTTTGACTGTCTATATATCTGTCTGTTTGTTTGTTTGACTGTCTATATATCTGTCTGTTTGTTTGTTTGACTGTCTATATATCTGTCTGTTTGTTTGTTTGACTGTCTATATATCTGTCTGTTTGTTTGTTTGACTGTCTATATATCTGTCTGTTTTGTTTGTTTGACTGTCTATATATCTGTCTGTTTGTTTGTTTGACTGCCTATATATCTGTCTGTTTGTTTGTTTGACTGTCTATATATCTGTCTGTTTGTTTGTTTTGACTGTCTATATATCTGTCTGTTTGTTTGTTTGACTGTCTATATATCTGTCTGTTTGTTTGTTTGACTGTCTATATATCTGTCTGTTTGTTTGTTTGACTGTCTATATATCTGTCTGTTTGTTTTTGTTTGACTGTCTATATATCTGTCTGTTTGTTTGTTTGACTGTCTATATATCTGTCTGTTTGTTTGTTTGACTGCCTATATATCTGTCTGTTTGTTTGTTTGACTGCCTATATATCTGTCTGTTTGTTTGTTTGACTGTCTATATATCTGTCTGTTTGTTTGTTTGACTGTCTATATATCTGTCTGTTTGTTTGTTTGACTGTCTATATATCTGTCGGTTTGTTTTGTTTGAATGTCTATATATACTGTCTGTTTGTTAGTTTACTATCTGTCCTGTTTGTTTGTTTGAACTGTCTATATATCTGTCTGTTTGCTGTTTGACTGCCTTATATCTGTCTGTTTTGTTTGTTTGACTGTCTATATATCTGTCTGTTTATTTGTTTGACTGTCTATATATCTGTCTGTTTGTTTGTGTAGTTTGACTGTCTATATATCTGTCTGTTTGTTTGTTTGACTGTCTATAAATTATTCAAGTCTGTCTGTTATGCATGTCATGTTTGTTTGACTGTCTATATATCTGTCTGTTTGTTTGTTTGACTGTCTATATCTGTCTGTCACCACAGGTTTGACTGTCTATATGTCTGTCTGTTTGTTTGTTTGACTGTCTGTTTGTTTGTGTTTGTCTATATATCTGTCTGTTTGTTTGTTTGACTGTCTATATATCTGTCTGTTTGTTTGTTTGACTGTCTATATATCTGTCTGTTTGTTTGTTTGACTGTCTATATATCTATCTGTTTATCTGTCTCTCTGTCAGTCTATCTGACTCTCATTTTGGTTGTCATTCTACTTATTTATTTTTTATTTTTTGGATGACTTTTTTGTCCATTTTAGGTGGAGGGCAAGACATCCAAAGCCTTACATACGGGCAATACTCCGATAACTACTTAGGTTGCTTGGGTGGTGTCTATCTACAATCCCGAGCCTTAAAACTACATAAGGATGCAATACAAGGATTCAACGTTCTACCATGTAACAACGATGACACGTCACGAGAAGAAAGGACATAATTTATTCAATGCTGCCGCTGCACCACGTTTAGAATGGTATTTTATTTAAAGGAACAATATGTTTGCTATCTTACCTTTATATAGTCGTACGTTTTATGCTTTTATAAATTCTTTGTCGGGAAATCTATCCTCATCGAAGAGTATGTGATGCATGCATTGACGTCACATTAATGCACAGATGACGTCAGAAGCCATGTGGAATGTACATGTGACGTCAGAAACTACGGGATATATACATATGAAGACGCACAAATGACGTCAAGAACCATGTGGTATGTACATTTGACATATTAATTCTCAGATGACGTCATAATTCATGTGGTGTTTACATTTGACGTCACATTAATGCACATATGACGTCGGAATCTACGTGGTAGGTACATATGAAGACGCACTGAACAGATGACGTCAGGAACTACGTTTGATGCCACGTGCAACGAAAATGTCATGTACAGTAACTGAGCGCATGCGCGAATTTGAAACTAGTGTTATTGACTTGACATTTTTTTTTTAGTTTATTTTTGCAAATTTCTCTCGACCTCATTTTCTCTTATATTACGCAAGTCTGCTGCGGAGCCCACGTTCTCAACGGTCTGCGGTACCGTCGAGGCACTCCTACAATTCATATATATTTTATAGAATATTGTAATAGTTAGATACGATACGTAAAAAGACGTCGAGAACGGGTCGTGTAACCAAAGAAATATTAGATAGAAGCTAGTAATAAAATATATAACGTTTTCTTTTATTATTTTACCTATAAATTTTACCTCATTTACTTCCGGTTTGGAGGCGGGTATTGTGGGGGAGGGGTTCGGCAAGTATAGATATAAATCAGATTTAGGAGAACAGCCCTATTGTTTACTCTCAACCATGGCTGGAAGTAAAATTAACCAATACCGTCATCTCACCAGCGCGCGAATTTTTTCGGATGACGTAGTTACGTCATCTGTAGTTCTTTCGCGCGCGCGCAGCCAACTAGTCCGTGTCTTTCTATTTTCAACAACTCAGGTGAAATAGATGGGCTACCTGTGGTGCGCTGACAACGTGGTGTGTAAACGATTGTAACCAGCTCGCGCCGTCTCAGTGACTATTTACGAGATTAATGGTTTTCTTGTAGTAAAATATCTATATTACCAAGATCCGTCGCCGTCTAAATATTGCCCGTCTCATTCTTTCGAATGCTTAACTTTCTAAATTTAGAATTCGAAGACTGACGTCGTAATCGACCATGACGTACAACAATGCGCGCGCAGGTAAACAGGTGATGTTGATAGTGAAGGAGAGTTTGGAGTTCAGGTGAAGAGCTCCAGCTTGTAATGTCGACGAGCAGATGGCTATTTTTCCTCTCTGCAATAGCGCATTTCTTCATCAATGAATCACTGGCCAGCAACAAAGGTATTGAGGAATAGTTTGTTTATTATGAATTACATTTAATCGGGAATACACTATACTACTTGTCTGGTAAATAGTGAATTTTAAGTAGTGCATTCCAAGATATATATTAATGATATTAATAATAATATCCCCTTATTATAGCAATTGCAAATATACCTTAAAAGCACTAGAGGCTTCTACTTGTATTCAAGAGAGTAGTTTATTAATTTATCGCATCTGTCAGCCTCAATCAAGTAAACAGTATTCACTGTTAACAACAACAATAGTAATAGCAATAGTAATAATATTAATAATAATAATTTTTTTTTTTTTTTTTTTTAAAGAATAATAATTTTTAATAATAAAATCAATCATATATTACAATATAATAAAGTAGCTACTAAATAAATCTAAATATATTGGTAAATGTCTTGGTATAATAAGTTAATAGTATAATAATAATAGTATAATAATAGTAATAATATTAGTAATTGATAATTTAGTTTAGCGGGGGTAGTTTTCGTAAGTTAGTAAGGTTTGAACATTTTTTATCATTTGTATATAATTATTTCTAGTGTTGTGTAATGCGCATTTGATCATATTCAAATGTTAAAATGCGCAATATAAGCAATAAATATTATTATTATTATTAGTAGTAATAATAATAATAATAATAATAGCAATAGTAATAATAATAATAATATTAATAATAATAATAATAGTATAATAATAATAATAATAATATTATAATAATAATAACGAACTTTGAATTCGTGGATTACAAGTCCGCGAGTGATGGGACTTTTACACCAGAAGTGTGTGTCTCACTCACTCACTCATTAGCAAATTTGACTGACTTTTGAGCCTCAAACACCGAAATTTAAAGTAAGCTAATAGACCTAATGCAAATATGTCTGTCAATTTAAATCACAATTGTTTTGGACTGACTAGCCTCGTGTCCATGATGCTGTACAAAAGAGATTTCACATGGACACGAGGCTAGTCAGTCAAAAACAATGACTATTTGGGAGCCATTTTTCATTTCGGTCTATGAGCAAAGTAATCTACGAGTTCGCCAATGGACAACTCTGGGATCTTGGACAATAATAATAATAATAATAATAATACATTAAAAAAAAAAAATAATAATTCATTAGGCATCTGTGGGATCTTGCAATAGCTATAATATGGATCACGTTTCTAAAGATGTAACTCCCAATATATATTTTTACTTATCCTGAAACTCTATATTCCGGGGGATTGATACTTAGTCCCCTCCACATGGAATGGAAGGCAAGACTGGCGAATCGTATGGTACAGAAAGCAATAAAGCTTATTAGTATTCTGTTTCAGATACAGACCAATAAGCTCTATAAGTATTCTGTAGTTCTCAAAACACGAATATGAGTGAATAAACCACTACATTAACAGGATGTTAAATAGCTAATGGAAGAAAAATAAGTTTGGTAGAGATGTAAATAAGTTTCTTTAATGTAACGCCGCCCTTCCTCTAATGGGACGATTACGCACCTTCACAGTATT
Organism: Actinostola sp. cb2023; assembly: GCA_033675265.1. Taxonomy (NCBI): domain Eukaryota; kingdom Metazoa; phylum Cnidaria; class Anthozoa; order Actiniaria; family Actinostolidae; genus Actinostola; species Actinostola sp. cb2023. Next base: position 18,052 of record JAUJYZ010000986.1, on the reverse strand, counting down.
AACTTACTCAGTTAAGGAATGTTAGAAATCTTTATTTGTAAATTTGTGCGCAATACATTTTCAGTACAATCTAAATAAATTACAGACAAACTCTTAGCGAGGCATTATTCAAGACCAAGGACTGTCCTGATTTATAGCAAGGTGTTTATTCGCGGGAGATGACGGGATGGATTAAGAAAATTTTACAAGATCGAATAGTACAAGATGGTAAATGTTTTGGGGGACTGTTTTAAATACAACTTCTTACTCTTTATTCTCTCCTCCCTACAAGTCCCTTCCATTCCTTCGTTCCTTTTTTACCCTGCCTCCCTTCCATCCTTCGTTCTTTCTCCCCTCCTCCCTTCCATGCTTCGTTCCTCAGTTCTCCCCAACTCCTGACTCTCTTGTCCTGCACTTCCTTCCTTTTACTTCCTTTCAGCCAGCCTTCCGTCTCAAATGGCCGTCTTAGCTTCTTCCTTCCTTCCTTCCTTCTTCCTTTCTTGATTTGATTGAAAAGAATCAAAACTCCCTTCGCATTTCATTCACAATTAAAGCCCCCTTTGAAAACCCCAAAAGTTTTCTGTATTCCTAAATGAAAATTTTCTTCTTTCCTACACTCCCGTATTTGTTCTTTGTATTGTCTCCTCAATTAACTTTTCTTCTTTCTACCAAGTATTATTTTCTTAAAGCTTTATTAAACCCTCGATATCTTAACTAAGCTATAATACCTCCTTTATTTTTCTTGCTTTCAACAATCCCTTATTTTCTTCTTTCCTACCTCCCTTATTTTATTCTTTTCCTACCTCAATCAGATATTTCCTACCTCCCTTATTTTCTTCTTGAAACGCCTACCTGGTTCAAACAATTATTTTCTTCAATATCCTAAGTTAATTTACAATATTTCGTGACAATGTTGTATCCCTCCTTTCTCTCGCCTTCGGCTTTTTACATGTAAATAAGATACAATAATTTTCCAAAACTCATGCATAATTAATGACATATTCGTTTTTTTAAATAATAAGGATGAAATCCATCACGTGCATCATGTACCTTTATACCCAATAATATACTGCTTATTAGTATTCTTTAAAATAAAAAAATATAATTTTAGGGAAGGTCTCATTCCTTTAGGTTCGTATCATTGACCTCCCTGTCCCCTGTACGGACGACAATACAGTCGATTCTCAAAATGGTTGTCCAGATGAAAAGACTACAATACTACAATAAAGTCACGTGATTCATTATGTTTTCAATTTCCTCGCGTGGAATTTCAAGCTGAGATGCAAAAGTACACGGCATTGTGAGAACTGAATGTAATGCCGCTGGTATCAACTCGCAGTTCACACGCAGAAATTGAAAACATAATGCTTTTTTGACAGTAATGACTGTATGTTGTCCGGAAAGAATCACTTCTTTGTCACACTTTCGGACCGTCGTTTGTAAATGTGGGATCTTTTTGAGAGTACAATGGCTATAAGGTGCGCATGTGTGAGGCGTTAGAAGCAATACGATACTGCTATATTTGTGTTTTCCTTGCTTTATTTTTTTTACTGAAATCATTCGAAAATGTATTATTTTTGGAAGATCGTTTTTGAAGTAAGTCCAATGAACTCGCAGATCGTGTTTTATCGGGTCTAAAACCAAACGGCTTCGCCTCGTGGTTTTAAACCCGATAAAAAACTCCTGCTCGTTTATTAAAACAGTACATAATGTTCGCAAAAAAAATAGTATACACCTTTTTTCAAAAACCCTGCCATTTACAAAATACAAAATAGCCGAAATAGTAGAATGGAATTAATTAGAGAAACAATGAGCCAGAGTTCTGCATGACTGAATTTCTCCTTTTGTTTCTCTAATTAATTCCTTTTCCTACTATTTCGGCTATTTTTTGGTATTTTGTAAATGGCAACGTTTTTTGAAAACAGGTGTATATAATATTATATTCAAATATTATATTTGCAGACTTCCAGATCAAAGCTTTACCCCTCGGCGTAGGAGTAGCACTACCACCCAACAGAGTAAAGAAAATAGAAGATAACAGAATAACAGCGTCGAGTCGTACCAATAAACAAGCTATAGCTAGCAAAGGAAGACTTGGCAAATTTTCAGGTATAGTATCGTCCGAATGTTTCAAAATTCGCTGAATAAAAAAGCGCTGTCGCTAAAAAGAAATTCGTTGTCGCAAATGTAAATTTGTACCCGGTAAATGCGCTGCTTAAAAATATTCGCTGTCGCTAAAGAATTCTAAAGAGGGTCGCTGTCGCTAAATAAAGCCATCGCTGTATTCGCTGAATAAATAAATACGCTGTCGCTAAAAATGAATTCGTTGTCGCTAAATATAATCGCTGTCGCTGAATAAATATACGGGTCGCTAAAAATGAATTCAGTTGTCGCTAAATAGTAATCGCTGTCGCTGAATAAATATACTACAATAAAGTCAATTGATTCATTATGTGTTTCAATTTCTAAAAATGGAATTTCAATTTGAGATGCAAAAGTACACTGCATTGTGAGAAAAATGTAATGGCGCTGTATCGACTCACAGTTTCCGCGCGCAGAAATTGAAAACGCTGTCGCCAAAAAGTGACTTTATTGCAGTCTTTGCATCTGGAAAAAAAATAACGGTGAGAATGACTGTATGTTGATAATAAAATTCACTTCTTTGTCACAAAAGTTTCGCTGTCGTGTCGTTCATGCGTGGGATCTTTTACAGAGTATCAGTAGTATTGGTTACGCATGTGTGAGGCGTTAGAAGGCAATGGTATATACTGCTATGTTTGTATTTGGTCGTCTGTTTTTTTCTGAAATAGCCGAAAATGTATTTTTTGGAGATCGTTTACAAGCTGTCCAATAAACTCGCAGATCGTGTTTTATCGGGTTCTAAAACCAACGGTTCGCCTCGTGGTTTTAAACCCGATAAAAAACTCCTGCTAGTTTATTAAACAGTACGTAACATAATGTTCGCAAAAAAAATTAATATTATTTAGTTTATTTATTAGATCACCTATTTTCAAAAAAAGTCGTTGTTGAAAAATCAGTTGATATATAATATTATATTTGCAGACTGCCAGATCAAAGCTTTTGCCCCCGGTTTAGCTATTGCAAATACCTGCAGATCTCAGTGTCAAGAAACAGATCTAAACAGAATAACAGCGTCGAGTCGTTACAATAAACAAGCTAGTGGCGAACAAAGGAAGACCTACGGCAATGGCTTTACATAGGATGGTATCTCTTGTCCAAGGAGAGGATGATAAATCGTTATTCATTATTGTACATTCTACAATCGTTGTCATTATTGTACATTCTGTCAAACGTTATTCGGATTAAACGACGATTCTACAATCGTTATTCGTTATTGTAGTTTCTACACATCCAAATTCTTATTGTACATTCTACAATCGTTATTCATTATTGTACATTCTACAATCGTAGTTCATTATTGTACATTCGACAATCGTTATTCATTATTGTACATTCTACAATCGTTATTCATTATTGTACATTCTACAATCGTTATTCATTATTGTACATTCTACAAAACGTTATTCATTATTGTACATTGTACAATCGTTATTCATTATTGTACGGTCTACAATCGTGATTTATTATTGTACATTCTACTAAAAAAGATTATTGCTTATTGTACATTCTACAATCGTTATACATTATTGTACATTCTACATTCTACAATCGTTATTCATTATTCCTACATTCTACAATCGTTATTCATTATTGAATACATTCTACAAATCGTTATTTATTATTGTACATTGACAATCGTTGACGACCACGTGTACGTTCTACAATCGTTATTCATTATGTACATTCTACAATCCGTATTCATTATTGTACATTCCCACACGTTATTTTTAGCGTACATTCTACAATCGTTTTCATTATTGTACATTCTACACTCGTTATTCATTATTGTACATTCTACAATCGTTATTCAGCTATTGTAATTCTACAATCGTTATTTATTATTGTACATTCTACAATCGTTATTTATTATTGTACATTCTACAATCGTTATTTATTATTGTACATTCTACAATTTAGCGACAACGAATTCATTTTTAGCGTTAGCATTTTTTATTCAGCGACAGCGTTATTCACTATTGTACATTCTACAATCGTTATTCATTTTTGCGACAGCGATATTCGTTATTTACATTGTTACATTTAGCGACAATCGAATTTATTTTGTAGCGACAATCGTTTTTTATTTATTGACATTCTACAATCATTATCCACCATTGTACATTCTAGGATGGTTTATTCCATTATTGTACATTCTACAATCGTTATTCATTATTGTACATTCTACAATCGTTATTCATTATTGTACATTCTACAATCGTTATTCATTATTGTACATTCTACAATCGTTATTCATTATTGTACATTCTACAATCGTTATTCATTATTGTACATTCTACAATCGTTATTCATTATTGTACAAGTTGATGGTGTTAGTAATAAATTTAACTACTGGATATGGATAGCACTATCTACTCTTAGAACATTCTGGGCTTGAGACGTGATGCAGTAAAGCTGTATTAACCGGCCACCCTCGGTGAAGGGCAAAATGAATGGAATGGAAGGGCAAAATGAATGACTAATGAATGGGAACCAGAAAAATATATTTGATCCCTGATTTAGGTCTTATGATCCCGATCCTACATCTATGATCCCTAATCCAGGGATCCCTATCCAGGGATCAACCTATCCCTAATCCAGGGATCCCTAATCCAGCGATCCCTAATCCAGGGATACCTAATCCAGGGATACCGATTCCATGCCCCACATACTTCATAGCGACCCTGTAGTTAACGACATGTTTGAGAATAACCATTACTTCTATTGCTAAGGTATGGTGTCCCAGCCGACAAAACGCCCGTGGTTCTTGGCTACAAGTTGATCTAGGTCTTCCGTATTACGTGTGCTCTGTGTCCGTACAAGGAAACACTGCAAAGAGGAACGAGTGGGTCAAGAGATACACAGTCAGTCCCTATCTAACGACGGAAGAACCTTTGAGAATGTCAGACAAAACGGAAAAATCAAGGTATTTATGCATTTCCGGTCCATTCCCTCGTTTTAGCGACCGTCAAGGATGGTCGCTTACGTGAGGTTCCTACACGCATATCAATTGAAATATACCACACTCTATAGACGATATATTGACATCCAAAATTTCATTAGTAAAAGTCCCATTCGACGACTGCTTTTGCACAAGTCCGTATTTGGAAACAAATTTCCATATTTGGTCAATAATAATAATAATAATGTCAATGACTTTCGACTGCTCGACTCCAGCCTCTAAAATGCGTATCAAAGGTTCCATGTGCTCTGATATGGTTGTTTAACTGCATGGTATTCCACTACACTTATAACATATTTTAATAATAATAATAATTATTATTATTATTATTATAATTATTATAATTATTATAATTATAATAATACTTATAATTATAATTATAATAATAATTATAATAATTATAATAATAATAATAATAATAATAACATTTATATAGCGCCTTAACTATTAAAATATTCTAAAGCGCTTTACATTGAAGAAACTGATTACTTTTAATGTTGTTTTCAGGAATTTTCTCGCATCTCGCGCGGGACTTGAAAGTCATCTCCACGTGACCTTGCCATACAGATTTGTGCGTTTCCATCCAAGGAACTATAACTTGTATCCATGTATGGGAGTAGAAATTTACGGCTATGGACGTGAGTAAACTTTGATTTCCCGCCATCTTTTCCCGCACATTGTATTACACAATGGCCCTCTCTTTGACCTGGGGTCTGGGGAGCCCATTATTAATTTTTTTTTTTGTCTTTTTTTGACTTTTTAAATTGTAAAACGCATTGAAACGTGAATTTAATGCGTTAAATAATAACTTTTTATTTTTATTTTTATTTTTATTTTAATTTTAATTTTATTTATTTTTTCATAGGAGAGAGAAAAAAAGAAATTATTATTATTACTAGTCGTTTCTAATAGAAAGTGAAGTGCTGCGAGTTGAATTTTTTGCAGATTGAAATGTAATTGTGCGCATTAATTCTACATTTCAGCAAATAATAATGACACGAGATAAGTTCACCTATATGTTTGGGCTTCCCGTGCTTCAAATTGGCGACATGTGGCTTTCTGAGTGATAAAACTTGAGTTTATTTCGCTTGATACACATCTTCCTTTTCATTATGTTTAATCAAAAGCCAGTCTTGAATATTAGTACGTACTACACTGAAGAATATAAGGGAGAAGATTTATGCACAGTAGTATTTTAATAGTCCAGCTTGAGTCAGTCGATGTGAGGTAAAATAAAGTACATTATTATATAGCACATATACTATGCGCGCTCTTATTGGTCAATTAGCGGACCGTAACTTCCCGTACGGCCCGCTGAAAACAGAAATGTAAGGAAATGCTATATAATAAATATCTTATTAACCTCGCTTGCTCGGTCCGTACGGGAAGTTATGGATCCTCGTTTCCCCCCCACTTTTTTTGGCCCGCGCGCTATGCGCTTGGGCCATAAGGCCGTGCGAAAAAACTCGGTCCATAACTTCCCGTACGGACCTCGCGCTCAATTAATAAGAGGTATGTATTTGCCGTCATTGTAGATCGAACTTTGACCGATTCTATGTTAAATTACCTTGAACATATAGATGAATAAGAATTGAATATATAGTCAGATGTGTGAACCAGCTATTCCGGCGGTTGTTTATTTTCTAGCACGTTTTCCACGGCGAATTTTCACCATCCCCCGTACACGGCTGGTCACGGCAGTATAGACAATATCATGATACTCACCAACGAAACCAAGGAGAACGTACAAGTAACGTTCGTGCAGACGGTAATGTTGTTATTACCACCGCTGATCATAAGTACTGCATGCTCCAAAAATCATCTCGATTCATCACGATAAGGGAACAAAATATCGATTTTAGCCAGCATCAAGACGCCACAGGAACCCCATCTCAACACAGGAAGCCCAATATTAGTTTCGCTTATTATTATTATAATAATAATAATAATTATTATTATTATTAACGCCATCATTTTTTTCAGCTACCAACTCAATCAACGCAGGCCAGCAGTTTAATATTGATGAAATCCGAGCCATCGGTAACTCTATAAATATCATTTTCAACTCGTGGATTATGTAATCCACGAGTTATAGGGATGGCATTGGGACAATTTTGGGATCACTCACTCACTCGGCTGTGAACTTTCATTGCATTGCTGCTGAAGTGCATCGCAGGCTCATAACTTTGGGGGAGGGGGTGGTAATCCACGAGTTATAGGGATGACATTGGGACAATTTTGGGATCACTCACTCAGTCGGCTGTGAACTTTCATTGCATTGCTGCTGAAGTGCATCGCAGGCTCGTAACTTTGGGGGAGGGGTGGTAATCTACAAGTTGGCCAACGGGTGCCTTTGATGATTTAAATAGATTGAATATAATAGATACTAAATATTTTTGTCGACATATAGGGGACCCTCTGGCACCATACCTCTTAGTCCCATACTCCTGGAAGGACCGAAAGGACTGGAGACTAGCAAAGTACATATCTCAAACCGGAAATGACGTCCAAGTAAATATCATAACTGGTCCGCACAGCCCCTTAAGTTTTGGTTCCAGAGAGGTAATGCTGAACGTCCCACCTGTGCCAGCCAGCATCCATACCGGACGCGCGGTTTACGCGCCATTCTCGTTAGATAAGAATGGAATGAAGATGTACTCGATAGGACGAGTGGGACTGGCGCAGAATGAAAAGTTCCTTGTTACACCGAGTAAGATAATTTTTACTAACATCCCATATAAACAATATAATCATTACCTCTAATATGCTAGCCTGATTTTCAGACGGAGAGCGAGACCGGAGGACCAAGGACCCTCTGAAAATCAGGCTACTAGTAAGCGAGAGGTTCCAATGTTATACAATACCATACCATACCATACCATACCATACCATACCATACCATACCATACCATACCATACCATACCATACCATACCATACCATACCATACCATACCATACCATACCATACCATACCATACAATATCTTTATTTAAACACGATTAAAATTAAAGCGATACTGCTTGTGGGATCTTGTACAAAGCAATGAAAATAAAAATATGTATATGAAATTCTAAATACTATATAATAATATATACTTATAAATAATACTTATATTTATTTATGAAATTATTATTAATAATTATATTTTGCGCAGTTTGTAGCAAGGTCCAGAAATCTCTTCCTGTTGGAGTTGGTGTCCTTAGTGGTGTCCTTTTAGACAGAATTAATACTATTCCTAACAAACAACTGACAGCGACGTCACACTTGCGAAGCCACGATGCTAAACACGGTCGCCTTGGTAACAAGAAAGTCTGGTGTGCAGCGACCAATAAGCTCAGGTAATGTTTCCACTTCCGGCAGGTGTCCACTTCCGGCATGTGTCTACTTCCGGCAAGTGTCCACTTCCGGTAGATATCCACTTCCGGCAAGTGTCCACTTCCGGCAAGTGTACGTTAGCTGAGGTTTATATTTCTAAAGGAATCTTTTCTTCCTTCCAAAGAACATCAAGGTTTCAAATCGACTTGGGTAGTTCATACTATATATGCTCAGTAGCAATACAAGGTCAATTAGAAGGACAGGAGTACTGGGTAAAGTCGTTCAAAATGGCGGTCTCAATCGATGGAAGAAGATGGAGCTTTCTTAGGGGAACAACCGGAAGTGACGTAAGTAGAATCATGAAGGATATTTTTACATATACAAAGACGACTCTAGTATAAGAATGCATTACCACAGGAAACCCAATATTTAAGCAATCTGTAGAGTAGTAAAATATGATCCTTTACTGAGCATCTTAGAGACTGGACCCAAGTCGACAGTCATGACCAAATATGGAATTTCGTTATAATAACAAAAATACCAAATAAGGACTCTATTGCCAAAGAGAGACTATCACTAAAATTATGTTGAATGCCAGATTGGATGTTTGTAGGGTGTGATATATTACAGGATACGGTCGTCGAACCTCGCGTAAACGACCAGCTTTGTTTGCAATCGGCCGACATTTTGAAATATGATTACATTTACATTAAGATAAACACGTTGTAAAAAGTTTTTCTTTTCTTTTTGCAATAGTTATTTCGACGAAGCGGTCTAAATGAGGCTGAGATTTCCATCAACCTTAACTCTGCGTACAGATATTTCTCGTTTAATCCTATAACATACTACAAGCACGCGTGTATGGGTGTAGAACTGTATGGAGTAGGACGTAAGTACTATTGAAATTTCCAGCAACCTTAACTCTCTACCTCATTAATTAATTAATTAATTAATAAGTTAATTAATTAATTAATTAATTAATTAATTAATAAGTCATGAGGACAAAACAAAGGATATCACTACTGTGGAGGAGGTTTGATATGTGGTCTTAATTAGCATACAATGAGAACTATTTTGTGTTCTTTGGTGATAACTGCTGGGTTTCAATCAATCCCCGGAGATCAGTTTAAAGTACAACGGCCATGTTGGTGGTAGAAACAAGATAAGTTAACGAGGAATGCTTTGTTATCAGGATCCAACATGGCCGCCATGAGTGCAACCATGTTGGTGGTAAAACAAGATAAGCTAACGAGGAATGCTTTGTTATCAGGATCCAACATGGCCGCCATGACGTCACGTGCAACCATGTTGGTGGTAGAAACAAGATAAGTTAACGAGGAATGCTTTGTTATCAGGATCCAACATGGCCGCCATGACGTCACGTGCAACCATGTTGGTGGTAGAAACAAGATAAGCTAACGAGGAATGCTTTGTTATCAGGATCCAACATGGCCGCCATGACGTCACATGCAAACCAGCAATGCGTGCATCAACGCTGTACAACTTGATTGTTGCGCGACTGGTTGCACAATTTTGTTGCACGATTAGTGTCAACTTTATTTAAATAGTAGAAAAATAGGAAAACACAACCCAACGACATATTGACGACGAATTCAATTATTAAGCGCCTTAGAGCTTTGGATAGGGTGCCATATAAGTAATAAATTATTAATTATTTTTATTTATTATAGTAGTTTTATTATTCTCTGCTCATATGTTAATACCAGTTTTCACGTCATTGTTAACTGATACATCCTGCAGTCTAAATAACGATATTATTATTATTATTATTATTATATATTATTATTATTATTATATATTATTATTATATATTATTATTATTATTATTATTATTATTATTATTATTATTATTATTATTATTATTATTATCTATTATTATTATTATTATTATCTAGTATTATTATCTATTATTATTATTATTATTATTATTATTATTATTATTATGTATTATTATTATTATTATCTTATATTATTATTATTATTATTATTATTATAATTCTGCTATAGTTACAAACGCTAAAAACATGAATACTAAATATAAACTATAAAATCGATAATTAAAATTAAAATTAATTTAATTGTGCGCGATATGTCCAGCTATAAAAATAAAAATAATAAATTGAATCGATAATGCCGCTTTGTATTTGCTAGATATCTTTACAGATTCTCTCTCAAATTAATTAACAGCTGTAAAAGAAGGATCCCCGATGTTTAGCTTACTAGATATTCGAATACAAGGTAATAATGTATACAGTGTATAGTGGATGACGTTGTACCTTCTACTCCCTCTTTATAGTGCCTATCGATATCACCTCTGTGAGATTGTTTTAAAAATCTATTCAATATAAGCTGAATAATTGGTGGGTTCAGTATTTTGTGATTTGAACCTTGCGTTTATGAGTTATAGAGGTTTGAAATCTCAATATGCAAATTTGACGACGTCTACTAAGACTTCATTTATTATACAAAAACGCCCTTGTGCTGATTATTGACATTTGAAAACTTACAGAATATTTTCAGTCTTTATAAATGATTTTATAACTTTTTTGCCGATTTAAAAAAATAAGTTATTCTCGAAAAAGCCGGTCTAAATAAGTTATGGCAAATTCCTTAGTAGACGTCATCTAATTTGCATATTGAGATTTCAAACCTCTAAAACTCATAAACGCAAGGTTCAAATCACAAAATACTGAACCCGCCATTCAGCTTATATTGAATATATTTTTAAAACAATATCACAGGGGTGATAGGCACTTTAAGGCACTAAATGCTACAGTCAAAACAAAGGAATTATTGGGCTTCCTGTGGCACATTCATACACATGTCACAGGAAGCCCAAGAGTTCCTGAAGCTAATAAATAATGTCTATTCTAACTGGTTCACAGGTAATACTTGTGAACTTCAGAACAAGTGTCCCAAAGGAACTCAATGTATTGCTGGAGATATTTTAGGGACATACACGTGTAAATGTACCGAGGGATATATGTCCTCTGCTGGAGGACCAGCAATCAGACCAGGGACTGACGAGCACTGCCGTAGTAAGTATTACTTATACAGTCGAAATTTTCCACAACGGCCAACATGGGGTAAACATTTATGGCCGATATGTAGAGGTGGCCGATGTGTAGAGGTGGCCGATATGTAGAGGTGGCCGATGTGTAGAGGTGGCCGATGTTGGGAGGTGGCCGTTTCACAAAACTGTGAAATGGTTTTCTGCCATGTTATCAAACACCGAAATGGTTTTCCACATTCGTGTCAACATTGAAATGGTTTCCTGGCATTTGGTTTCGACAAAACTGCATGTGAACTGAATGGTTTTCCACCATTGATATCAAACACCGAAATGGTTCTCCACATTCGTGTCAACATTGAAATGGGTTCCTTTGGTTTCGACAAACTGTGAAATGGTTTTCCACCATTGATATCAAACACCGAAATGGTTCTCCACATTCGTGTCAACATTGAAATGGTTTCCTTTGGTTTCGACAAAACTGTCAAATGGTTTTCCGCCATTGTCATCAAACACTGAAATGGCTCTCCACTTTCGTGTCAACATTGAAATGGTTTCCTTACATTCGAATGAAGCACTGAAATGGTTTCCTAGAAGATTGGTCTATCTTTATATACGAAAAAGGAATAAAATGACTAGGAAAAAAAATAAACTAAAATTGTTTGCTGTTTTTCCATTTTCAGGTATTAACCCTACTGGCAAAACTATAGTTGTTCAGATTGAGAAGCTCCCAAAAAGGAAAACATCTTTGAAACTAAGAAGTGTATCAACATCTTCGAAGGATATTAATTTTCGAACCGTTACTTTGACTGCTATTTCTACTGTACTCTGGTTGCTTATAAGCATTGCTTGTTCATAAATACCAATCAGAAACCCTCGTTTTACCACACTATGTTGTTGTTGTTGTTGTTGCTTGTTTGTTTGCTTTGTTTTGTTTGTTTTTCAATGTAGTGTGCGTAAACACAGGCGATTTCGTGCGTCGTACCACAGGGAGCCCAAATAAATATAATATTCCGCGTGCTCTACCATAGGAAGCCCATCAAGATAATATATTTTTAGTTTTAACAAGTCTTAGAATATATATTGGGTTGCCTGTGGTGTTTCAATACTTGATTAGTTTTCGCGTAATGAATTATTTTCAGTTGGTTACCTGTAGCAGAATAACTATGGTCAGGGTGGGTTACCTGTGGCAGAATAACTATGGTCAGGGTGGGTTACCTGTGGCAGAATAACTATGGTCAGGGTGGGTTACCTGTGGCAGAATAATTATGGTCAGGGTGGGTTACCTGTGGCAGAATAACTATGGTCAGGGTGGGTTACCTGTGGCAGAATAACTATGGTCAGGGTGGGTTACCTGTGGCAGAATAACTATGGTCAGGGTGGGTTACCTGTGGCAGAATAACTATGGTCAGGGTGGGTTACCTGTGGCAGAATAACTATGGTCAGGGTGGGTTACCTGTGGGAGAATAACTATGGTCAGGGTGGGTTACCTGTGGGAGAATAACTATGGTCAGGGTGGGTTACCTGTGGCAGATTAATATGGTTATCTTATTTTTTATATTTTGAGATTCACATGTTTTTTTCAGATTGGATATAACATATTGCAATGTGCATACAGTCAATGTCATTAAGGTTGTCCACCTCGGAAAAGCACATTTACACATTTTCACATTTGCACTTATACAAGTGCTGAAATACAACTCTCCACCTGAAATATTCTGTATAAGGCTGCGGCATTTTTATGGCAGTATACTTCTACTGAATCTATTGACTCTGGGTCCACGCGTGCAAAACGATATTACACGTGATGTTCCAAATGTGTAAATGTGCTTTTCCAAGGTGGACAACGTTAATGACATTGACTGTATAACGTTTTAGCTATTTAGATATCAGTAAGGCAGTTTTTCGCAAATATATATATAAGATATGACTTTTTGAAATTTGAAAATTCCGCCATTTTGTGCTATTTTTAGTAACAAAATGGCGGATTTTCAAATTTCAAAAAAAATTCATATCTTTGGATTGAATAAAGATATCTGAGATATTATGTCACCTATATCTCTAATTATTAGTGTTCTTTCGATTACAATAATCAAATTAGTGTATTTATGAATTTCAAAATTTGTTGGCATGTCACGTCATTTTCCCGCCAAATAGCAAAAAAATCGAAAAACAAAATAGAACAGATTTGTTGCCTTGACAGTCTTGACATGTCCTCTCATCTTGCCAAGTTTCATATTGATTAGATTAAAACTATAGAAGTTGTACCCAACCCGGTCTTTTTGGGCTCTTATGTGCCCACGGGAATGTTATGTTGTAATGTATACTGCATGATGTCAGATATTAGTCTGATGTGTTCTCGCCGATATATCTAGATTTCACGTACCCAGTTTGGTTGGGGTTAATTATAGAAGGTAGTACTTTTACTATTCTATTTGCTATCGTTTTTGTGGCAATTTTATAATCTACACGTACATTTAGTAGAGAAATAGGGCGCCAGTTTTCTAGATGAAGTGGATTATTTGTTTTCTTTGGGATTATATTAATCACCCCTCGTTTTTGACTAATACTCATTTCTCCCTTCTTCAGGCTGTGATTAAAGCTATTAACCATACTTTCACCTAACTCAGGCCAAAAGCAACGATAGAATTCTGCAGATAAACCGTTCGTTTCAGGTGTTTTTATTCTTAGACCCCGTCCACACCTGCGTTTTCCTATTGTTTCTGGTAATGAGCTGATTGTTTTCGATTCCCTTGAGGATAGAGAACAATATAAAAACGGCGTTTTCAAACGAAAACGGAGTAGTGTGGACGGAGCTTTTTTTTCGCCTTGTTCGTACCAGCGGACTTTATTTCTAAGTATTGAACCTTGTATCTTTTCGTCTAAAATTTCGTTTAATTTAATCTTAGTTTCGTTTAGTTTAGCAGCTATCTCTGCTTTTTTATCTCTGTTTTTTGTTGCAGAGAAAACTTCCATAAGCTCATTGATTTTATCAAAATATATGTTTTCTTGTCGTTTTTTGGTTTTTGGTTTCTTGATAGAATAGAAGCCTCTAATTTCCATTTTGATCATGTCCCAAAGCAGACGTTTATCCTCTAAATCTTTATACTTCTCTTTCCAGATTTCAATATTTTTACGAACTTGATCAGTGAACAGTTGATCATTATTAGAAGTAAAATATTAAATTCCAGAAGCCGGGTCCTCTTCACTTGGGCTACCTGTGGTACCCTTTGGTGTCGGGTCAGAAGTACCAGTCCATCCCGGTCACAGGAAGCCCACATTCTCGTACCCAGAGCCCTCTCCTCATTTGGTTTGTCGTTGGCTCTGGGGAACCCTGAAATTTTAGCGAATTTCATTGGCTGTTGAAATCAACAATGACTGATCGTATTTGATTGGTCCATGAGATAAACAAAGGTTCAAACTTGCAGAGCGAACGAAACGAATAACAGCGACGGTTGTATTTTCATACAATATTATTTCCAAACAATATATTCTTTTTTTTGAATTATAAATCTATGGAAATGAGAGTGACTGTGTAGACATAAATTTATCGTCCAGCCTTTATCGCAAGAGTCGTGATTCGATTGGTTCATAGATCAAAACCATGGCAACTTCATGTTGATCACGAGGCATCAGTCAACGCGTTCCGCCATTGCAGTTCTTCGAAGTGACTGAAACGATGTTTGATGGATTTCAAACCCTTTATGTCCGCCGTTCATCAAATAAAAACACTGTGAGATCAAAGATTAGGCAAAGTACTACCTAGCAGCTTAGGTGCAGATCAAGTCGGATGAACTAAAACTGAGGGAGAAAATCCACCTCAAAGAACTTGTGAATCGGCATCTACTCGATCGAAGACACGGGGTCCGTAAACAAATGAATCACATCATTCCAAAACTTTGCACAATGTGAGCATGATTTGTGTCCCCACAGCCGGGATATTGATTTTATAAACCTTTCAAGTGTTATTTGGTGGCTTGTAATTTTTCTGTCCGAAAGTATGTAAGAACTCGTAAGTTTATATTGTTGATTTTATCGCAGTTGAGTTTGTGAAATCGATGTATACGACGAGCTACACGTTGTCCAACTTAGCGTGCTAAGAAAACACGACATTCTGTTCTTTGGAACGTTCTTTGTAAAATATAAATGCATCACAAATGTTCATCAACTATTGAACTTTAGTTCTTGGCTATATTTACGCTTTCCTGCTCGAGTATCGTCAATATAGAAGAGAAAATCTACTTGATATGAATATCGAAGTCAATCTCATTACGCATGCATGTTTTACCGAGTCACGCAACGAGTGACGAAAAGTCACGCTGCGATGTCTACTGCTGTCCAAGGTTTTAGCAATTTTCTGAAATAGTTCCTTAATTAGTAATGTAGTTCTTTGGCTAAAATCTAAGTTTTTATAAGTTTTAGTACTCATTGATCAATCATCGATTTCAGTGGCACTAAACTTGCCATTTTAATATTATTAATACCAATGAAACATAGCATCTAAAAAAAGGTAAAATCAGTATTTGAATGGGCGTGTAACACCTGTCACGTGACTTTTTTAAATTTTCACCGCAGACAAACGAAAATACCATAACTGGAAAGAGCATGCTAAAGTTAGTAAAAGTGGAAAGTTTGAAGGGAAATACGTAAATAGGGCAATAGTTACAGGCATTCAAACTTTGCCTTTTTTGTATGGAAATGTATGTTGGAAGGCAACGCTTGCCCTCCAAGTGAAAAAACCCATACAAACCTTGTCAAAGCGGGAAACTTTGAAAGCCGTTAACTTTTTTTCTTATTTGCTTGATTCTTTTCAATTTTTTCAAATTTTACTAATTTTAGTATGCTCTTTTCAAGTTATGGTATTTTCGTTTGTCTCGCGGTGAAAATTAAAAAAGTCACGTGGCAGGTGTTACAAGCCCATTTGCCATAGCTTGATATATTTTCACAGCTGAGCATTTTACACTCGTTCTCAGTAACACGCGCCCAAAGCTACATTTGTCTCGACGGCAAAGTTGACTTTTGGTGGACGTCAATCAAACAGTTTTCACGACAATAGGCAGAATCGGCTATTTTTAATAGCCGATGTTTAGTTCTTTAACCTAATTCAAAACCTTTGGGAATAAGAGCTTTTTGTTCCAAACATTTCCATTTCATTATCATGTCAATGTTCTCAGTGAAATCGAAATACAACAGAGAAAGAATCGTATTCCCAAAAGGTTTGCAATGGTCAAAGAATGTAAACAGTGCGTTAGCCGATTTGGTCTATCACAGCACATCTTCCCGGAGTAGTCAGTAATTCAAGCGGGAGTTTCAAGCCTTTTTCGAATTCGTTTCGATGGCGAGTTATAATGTTAAAGCAGAGAGGCATGTCTACAAAAGGTATTGCTATACTTTGCGTGAGCGAAACATTCGTAAACAAAGTAATTCGACTGTACGAAAACACAGCCGACGTAAAAGATCCTCCGCAGAGAAAGTCCAAGGCACGAACGATTACAGGTAAAGAAAATGCCATTTTCTAAATGTGAACTGCTTCTGTTTTATCTGTCTACATGCAGCTTTGATTGTTCCTCATTTAGCAACCGAATTCGACTCATTTTCGCCGGGTGATTGAGGACAAATCAGACCTTTTGCGAATAAGACAATGTGCATCTATGTACCAGAATGTCCACTTATGTCAGGGCATTGTCATTAAGGAACGTGGGAATGGTTATAGCCAATAGAAATTCAGAATGATAAGTTATATAGAGTCGTGTATAGTGACTACAAAACTTTAATATGTGAAATAAGAACGATATAAAAACTATAATATTACTGACCGGTTTGCAGTTAATTTTGAACCTCGCTCCCTCCGCGTCAATGTACGCTATTCTCTTGGATTTTATACTAATCAACTATTCTTTTACGGTTCGGTGTATTCAACATTAGCATTATCACTAAAATTGCTGCCCAAACGTTATTCCCTCGTATGATTTGTTTTAAACTTCGTGAACGGGCATTAAAGGTCCCTAATAATGTTCTGACGAGGTAAGAAGGAAATTGATCGAGCCGAACATCACTGTAAATAAGGTCACGTAACAACATATTTTGTTGTCAATTTTTGAACCTGTGTTGATATGTGATTTTTCGGCTCTCGAATAATTTCCTTCTTAACAACAGACATTAGATTGTAATTTTCCTTCTTACCCTCGTCAAGAACATATATACCTGTAGCCGATGGGCAACCTTTTATAGATTAAAGATTTAGATTTAGAACATTACTAGGGACTTAAAAAGGCGTTTCACGAAGTTAAAAAAAAATCAATACAAGGAAAATAGTCACGCTTGGCAGCAGATTTAGTGAAAATAGTGTCGTTTGAATATCAGGCTGGCATTCACAAACACGGCGTACAATGATTAATTTTGAATACACAGTCCAAAGGACAGAATAGTTGAATTCGTATTTGGTGTTAAGCACAATAAAATCAACGCAATATTGCCGCCTTCCTATGGATTATTTTAACCTATCTTGATGAACAGTCGGACATTACCAAAAATACCGTTATGAAAATCTATTTTTATTTCCATTTCAAAAAATCATATGGGAAATTTGACACATAGTATAAACTTAAGTTATCAGTATAGGCCT